>JAWZYT010004756.1:0-44274 GCA_034508575.1 Petrolisthes manimaculis
TTTCACCTCTTCCTTCCCATCCCCTCACTTCTCTCTTTTGTTGGTTATATTTTCATCCTTTGCTTTTCTTTCCTTCCCTCCTTCCCATCCCATCCCATCTTTCCTTCCCATTCATTATTTCTATTCTGTCCATCTCTTTATATTTGTTTATGTTCCCTTCTATTCCCATCTCATCTTCCTTCCTTCCTTCCTTCCTTCCTTCCTTCCTTTCTTCCTTCCTTTCTTCCTTCCTTCCTTCCTCTCTCCGTTCCTCTCTTCGTTCCTCTCCCTCTCTCTGCCTTCAGGAAAGAAAGTTGTTGTTAGGAATTGGAAGGCTACTGATTCCTCCAAACTTTGCCACGAAACAGATCCTCCATTTATCACATTGAGGTAATCTGTTTCCTGGCATAGTTTGGAGGAATCAGTAGTCATCCAATCGTCCTCTCGTGTTTTATGGTAGAGTTGATGGGTGTCTGGTGTGGTCACAAGGCACCTCTGTCACCCTACACCCTGCCACACCCCCACTCGTTCACCCCTGCCACACCCCTTGCTCTTCACCCCTGCCACACCCTCCCTTAACCTTCAACCATCACACACACACTCACCCCTTACATCCCTGCCACACACACACACACACACTCACTCACCCCTGCTACACATACACTCACCCCTACACCCCTGCCACACCCCCTATCCCATCCTCACACCCATATCTGTCCCATCCTTCCTTCCTTCACAACTTCCTCTATCATTACCTACTCTTCCTTTCCTTCTCGCGCTCTCTCTCCCAGGTATAATTATCTCTCCATCCACACCCTTCACTTCACCACCCTCCACTCTCCACCCTCCACTCTCCACCCTCTACTTCAATATGGTACTCTCCTCACTACACCCCACTCTCCACTTCACTACTCTCCTCACTCACTACACCCCACCCTCCACTTCACTACTCTCGTCTCTCCACCTCACTACTCTTACCACTCTCACTACCCTTACCACTCTCACTACCCTTCACCATTCACCTCACTACCCTTATCCTCACTACTCTCCTTCCTCCACCTCACTACCCTCCACCCACACCCACCCTCAGGTCTTTCCCTCTTGCCAAGCACCTGTATAAACATTAAACTAGGCTTAAGGTCTGTTTTTGCCTGGTGTGTGTGAGAGAGAGAGAGATAGAGAGAGAAGAGAAGAAAGGGAGGAGAGTGAAGACTATGTGTTTGTGTATGTATGTGAGAGAGAAGGAGAGAATGTAGCCTATGTGTTTGTGTATGTATGAGAGAGAGAGAGAGAAACTTCTGCTGTACTATTACCTCATAAACTGATTCAGATTATGTGGTTCGGTAGTCGAGAAATATTTACCGAATCACTGTTATTTCACCTGCTAATTTCCCTTCCTTCCTTCCTTCCTTTTTCATTAGTTTCCTTTCCCTGCACTCTCCTCTTTTCTGGTTGGTTAGTTGGTTTGTTGGTTGGTTGGTTTTTCTGTTGTTTTTTCCTACCCCTTTCGTGTGTCTCCTCTCCTTCCCTCCTTGTTTACTCTTTATTCACTTTAACCTCACCCTCTCCTCTCACACTTTCACTTGCTTATTCCTTCATTACCCATTCCCCTTCTTTCCTATTCTCCTAAACAGATTCTTACACCTGCATAATTTCCTACCCCTATCCCCACCCTCTCCTCTCCCCAGTCTGCATCCCCCTATAGTGCCCAGTATGGTACCCCCACTCCCACCCACCAGCTCCTACCCACCCACTCCTACCCTAGCTCTTCCTCCCAACTCACTCCCTTTTGTTTATGTACTTAGCATTACTTTTAACTCATATTATGTGCTCGTGTATAAACAAATGTCAATGATACCTGACTTGGCAAACACTGGGTAATGTATTTATACTTAGACATACAACAAATCACGTGTTACACTGTTGTTTTTTTTCTTTTGTTATTCAGTATAGGCCTACAGTAAATAACAGACGGTATATACTGATTGTTGTGAAGTAGCCTAGGTCTGAGGTGTCTGTTGTTGTTGAAGGCGCTTGTAGAGTCAAATCAGTCAGGTTAATCAGTTAGATAGTCAGGATGCAGATATTTGGTTAGTCTAGTCAGTCAGTCAGTCAGTCAGGATGGTGGTGGTGATGATGGTGGTGGTTATGTTGTTGTTGGTGGGTGGTGGTGATGGTGACGATGATGGTGGTTATGGTGGTGTGTGTTGGTGGTGTTAGTGGTGGTGGTGGTGTTGGCGGATGTAAGGGTTTTATCGCTGGTTGATGAAAAGATGGTCACTTTTTTGTTGTCGTTTTGTTTTTTGTAAGTGATATCTTCCGTTTCCGTCTCCTAGCTTGCCTTTCTTCTTCCTCTTCCTCGTCCTCCTCTCCCCTTTCTCTTTTTTTTTTTTTTTTTTCTTCTCTCCTACTTCTATAACTCCTTTTTTTCCTTGTTCTGTACCGTCACTTCCTTCTTTCTACCTTATGCCTCTTTCCCTTCATCTCTTTTTCCTCATGCACTTCACTTCTCCTTCGTCTTTCCCAGTTATTTCTCTATAATTATCTTCTCACTCTTTCTCTCCTCGTCTTTGCATCATCATCCACACCTTTCCTATCTCCTTTCCATTCGTTTTAATTCTCATATCATTGTCCCACCTCACTCTCCCTCTTCTCCCTGTTATAATACACCTAGTCTTACCTCTCTCAAGTGAAGTGAAAAACTGTCAACTGTTCTGTGTTCCCTTTACCTCCCTCATCTAAGCTACGGTACGGTACGGTACCGTACTAAGTCTTAAACCCTCACATACCAACACCCATACTCCTGCCTCCCTTCCCAGCAAACCTCCCTTTCATCACAGACCCATTCTCTCTAGTCCCCATCTCCACTCCTCATTAAAGATATAAGTATACAGTTATCTATGATTATGATAAATACTACTTCTATAAGGTAGCCCATCCCACTTCACACTCCTGCTATTTCCTCATTCTCTTCCCCACCCCTGCCCTACCCTTGCCATGATTTGCCTTACCCTGCTCTGCAACCCCCTGCCTTACCCTAGCTGCTCTACTTTCCCTGTCCAGCACTACACTGTTTTCTTCTGACTTGTCTACAATACTTCTCTGTCTTTCCCTTACTTTACCCTTCCTTGCCATTTGACTTCCCTAACTAACACTTAACACTTTCTTCCATACTGAATTTTACCCCGTTTTGCTTAATACTTTAATCCCTTCTTCTCTCATTTGCTTCCCGTTATTGCCAGCGTTTTCTCATTAATATACTAGTATGTTATAACCATCTTTACTTACTCAGTATAGTGTAGTCACAAGTGTCCCTCTTACCTCACCCCTCGTCCCTTCCACCACCACCATCATCACTCAGCACGTTTCCAAAATATCTGGCAGTAAGCTTATGTTCCACCCCTGGCCAGACCCTAGCCTCTCTGCCCACACTTTACACACCTTCATGACTGGTTGCTGTGTTTACCTCGTCTTCTTCCCCACTGCTCTGAGTCCATTTCACACCACAAACAGACACACATGAATTGTTCCACTTTAAAAGCACTTAGTTGCCTTTTGTTTTAAATAAGTAACATTAGTTTCTTTTTCTGTATAATGACTTGTATTCACCTGGGCTAATTGGTCAAGATAATAGGCCTTATATTGCATAGGCCTACTTGGAATGGAACACGACTCAGATGTTGAGTCAAGGTGCCTCACACACACACACACACACACGGTACCTCTACTGTCTACACCCACATTTCAAATTAATTTTATACTCAGTTAAATATCAGGATACCATCTCTATTTGTACTCTCATCAGTGTACTGTATTAGGTAACGTAAGTGTGTGTGTGTGTGTGTGTGCAGAGAGAGAGAGAGGGAGACAGAGAGATAGAGCAAAAGAGAGAGAAAGAGAGAGAGGAAGACCATCTCTCACCTGTAATTGCCCTGCTGTCTCTACACATCTCTCTTCTCATTTCCTGACCACGGATGTAGTCTGAGCATTTCCATTAGTCCACGACACATACTGCGCACTGGTTTTAGTTTAACACCTTGTCGTAATCTGATTTACCTGGGGGAAATGACCTTTAATGGAGTAGTATAATGTTGGTAATATGGAGCAACTGATTCACCCAAAACTATTCCAAACAACAGGCCACCATAATTTTTGTCAACCCGGTTCTGTTTCATGACATACTTTGGAGGAATCAAGGCACTCCAATATACCAATTGTATACTCTCCAATTAATTCAGTAGCTATTCCTCTTACAGTTTCGGACATATCAAATAGACACAAATAAAACGAGGCCCATCAATGAGCATAAGTAGAAGGAGATGGTGTGTGTAGAGGCAAGTCCTGTCCTATGCTTGGTAAAGGGCCCATTTAAACTCTGTCTTGTTTCATAATTATGTCCGCAACTGTACATACATCTCTCTCTCTCTCTCTCTCTCTCTCTCTCTCTCTCTCTCTCTCTCTCTCTCTCTCTCTCTCTCTCTCTCTCTCTCTCTCTCTCTCTCTCTCTCTCTCTCTCTCTCTCTCCTCTCTCTCTCTCTCGCACACACTAACACAAAGCTACACAGGCCACCATGACTAATAGGATAAAAACCCTTAACATCATCAACAACACAACGACAACGACAATAAACATACTCCTAATAACAAACCATATAAATCTCCATCAGACGTCTCCCACCATCAGAAATTAAGGCTTTGTTTGTGTTGTCCTGTTGGTGGTGGTGGTGTTTGTGTTTAATGTTCCCCTATACTGGTGCCTCGTTGTGTAGTGTAGTCTGAGAGATGTAGTGGTTTGGGGGTAGTGCTTTATGGGTTGTACAGTTGTTTGGTTGTGTGTGTGTGTGTGTGTGTGTGTCTATCCAGCAGTAAGTCTCTGGTGGTTTGTGTGCGTTTGTGAGTCATTTGTGTGTGTGTGTGTCCATCTAGCATTAAGTCTGATGGTTGGTGTGAGTTTATGCAAGTAAGAAAATTTAAAATGTATGTGTGAGAGAGAGAGAGAGAGAGAGAGAGAGAGAGAGAGAGAGAGAGAGAGAGAGAGAGAGAGAGAGAGAGAGAGAGAGAGAGAGACACACACACACAAACAAACTGTGAAAAGGGGGGACCGACAACCAGCCAGCTACTTTGATATTCCCCTTTCGTATCCCCATTTCTCAGCCCCTTTTCATTCTGCTTTAAACTCTTCTTCCTGTCGTCGTCTAGGCTACCCATGGAGCTAGAATAGGAGGAGACGACCCGCGGTCAGAAAAGTGAGGTCAGGTCACCCATATTGGGATTGGCAAGAAGCTCGCCAGCCGCTCCTTAATTATTAATCTGGCCATGACTTATGTCACCAAAAGGTGATTAATTCATACATTCTGCAGACAATGAATATATTGTCACTAAACAGTTTGGGTGAACACTACCACTATCTTCAGTGGTCACGACAGAGTGAAGAAATAACATATTATACAGTAAAGCAGTTCCTTTTTATGCAGTTATCAAAGTATGTCATGTGTATGTCTATGCGTGTGTGTGTGTGTGCGTGTGCTTGTGTATGTGTGTGTACAATCTGGGTGTGGTAAAATATGTTTACGTGTGAGGGAGGGTCACCAAACAAATTAATAAACGGCTGTGTTTGTGTGTTACTTAGGGAGGGACCCATTTATCAATTAGGAAGTTCATTAAGGGATTACGTTTGTGAGACCCATCACCAACCCATCACTAAGGTTGAAAATGTCATGGTTTTGAATATACAACAATAATTCAGTTATTTTTTTTTTCCGACTTCATGATATTTACAATATAAGAGTTGGCATCCTTCTTCAGTGTAACTGTAATTGGCATTACATGCATCATTAAATATTGCATTATTCATTTTGCCTCCCTAGTTAGGATGATCGGTTACTTGGCCATGCCTATTATTCCAAGGAAATGCATACCATTGGATTCTGTTCCAATTTTAAGTGTGTCAAGCAAGTGTGTTAGAAATATTAAAAATAATATTTCTCTTTAGGTAATCAATGACTCTGTTCTGAAAAGTAGGATATTATCTGATTCTGTTAATGAAGAGTCAGAGGAATACATGTATATTCCAAGTTAGTCTCATCTCTCAAAGTGTACAAATAAGATAGTTTTAAATATAGCAGGATTTGATATATATGTTAATGAAGTCCTTGTATTGTGAACCATACATTGTTGCCCTAAACTCAGACAAGACTGATAAACATATTCTTTCCTTGGTAAAACTTAAAGACAGAGTAAACTTGGTGTATCCATCTGATGATGTAATTGATATATGTATTACATCAGAAAAACTGTTTAGGGGAAAGAGGGGTCCAACACCACTTTGGAGAGGGTAGATTGTAGCAAAATAATAATATCAGTGTTAATATATTATGCCCACAAATACATATTTTCTACTTTAGCTGGCCACATGTACGACTGATAATCACTTGAATTAGTTAATTAAGGCAGTTGCTGAATCATATTTGCAGGTGAAATATGTATATAAGGCCAAACAAATTACTAAGAAGTTGGCATCCAAAGTGAAAGTAAAGAGTTGACAAATATATACAAAACTTATACATTTCAGTGGCCAATTTGGTATAGAGTGATAGGTCAGTAATTTATAACTTTCTATTTATATTATTGAAAGATGTGTGAATTGTATGTTATTAATTAAAGAATACGAAATACATGTCATACCGTAATTAAAAATGAATAAACATGGTGAGGAATATGGGTAAACTGTATGGGTACTATGAGTGGTCAGCCTTTCTTGCCAATACTAGGCGTTGGCTTCTGAGGACCTGACTGGCTTCACTCCACTGAGACCCAAATGAACGCGCGGGCCGCCTCCTCCTATTCTAGCTCCATGAGGCTACCTCTCTTTGAACCTTTTTACCCTCTCCGCTTCCCCCATTCCCCCCCCATTCCCCCCCACATTACCCTAGCCACAACCACCTGCCAGTTGTCTACCCCCCCTCCCCCCCGTTCATCCCTCCTTCCCCTCCCCCCCTCCTCTCCCTTCCTCCTTTTGTAAAACCGGTTGAAAGATGCTCTACTTGACTTTATTCTCCTCCCTCTTCAACCACCACAGGGCGAGAGAGAGAGAGAGAGAGAGAGAGAGAGAGAGAGAGAGAGAGAGAGAGAGAGAGAGAGAGAGAGAGTATAGATTAGAGTAGAGTAGAAAGAATTGTGAAGTGATAAGGAGTAGGAGTGAGAGTGATTGATTATGGAAAGGGAGTGGCAGGGATGAATGAAGAGAGCAAATGTAGAAAGAAGTGAGAACGATAAGGAGGAAGGAAGGGAGATTGATGGAAGGGAATGGTTTCGGTAGTGATCAGACAGACAGACATACGGTAAGATGGAGGAAGGACATATGGGCAGCGAGGCGAGGAGGGAAGGTAGGCTATAAGTATGTAAGAGGAGGCTATAGATGGTGATAAATAGTAGAGGCACGAACGGGCTGTTAAACGAAGAAGAGGTAACCAGCCAGTTAGCCAACCAACCAACACTCCAGCCAGTCAACCAACCAACACTCCAGCCAGTCAGCCAACCAACACTCCAGTCAGCCAACCAGCCAGCCAGTCAGCCAACCAGCCAGTCAGCCAGTCACCAGCCAGCCATCCTGTCATAGAACCATTGAAGGGTTAATGCTCGCCAAGGAACGGGAAAGGAGATAGATGCCTGAGAGAAAGAAGGAATCGTAAAGGTCGTAGTCAAGAAACATTAATGGTGTTGACGATAGTGTGGTACTGTACGTTCATATAATGACGACTTTATAGACATTCGACACACACAGTCATCGTACTGGTACCATACATAGTTTACACCACATATATAATATTTTCTCGAGTTAAAATTCGTGATATTTATGGAGAGGAATTTTTTTTGGTAAACTGGAGTGCTTCTGATTTCTCCAAACTATGCCACGAAACAGATCCCCTAATAGTAATATTCAAGTGGTCTGTTTCCAGGGCATAGTTTGGAGGAATCAGTAGCAGCACTCCAATTCACTATCACGATTTACTTCCACTTAACTCGGTGACTCGAATGTGAATCAAAACAAATCCAATTCAGATTGAACGTTGGTGTTGGTAAAATTTCCCCATTATATGCGTTTGTACATCAGAACTTAACGGTACGGTATCTTTGCAACGGTCCTAACCTACAAATATATACAATGTGTTTGAGGAAAGACTAAGTTAGGTTAATAGATTAGTGGAGGTGTGAAAGAAGTTGTGACGAGAGGGAGTTAATGATAAAAGAGAGGGAAAGTAGCCCGAGTGAGTGAGTGAGTGAGTGAGTGAAGGGTTGTAAGAGAAAAAATATGAAGTATGGTATGAAGTTAATGAGGGGTGGGACAGGCAGGATGTACGGGTGTCGGAGGAAGGGTGTAGAGGAGGGTGACGCAGGGGAATGTATATATATTGGGTAAAGTGGTCAGGGTAAGGGCTAAGGTGCAGGGTGGTCGGAGTATAACATTGGGAAGGAGGGATTGAAGGACATGTGGGTAGGGAGGGTATCGTGGGTAGGTAGGGAAGGGATTGAGGGACATGTGGGTAGGTAGGGAAAGGAGGGAGGGGATCGTGGGTAGGTAAAGGAAGGGAGGGAGGGTTACATGGGAAGGGAGGGAGGGTATCGTGGGTAGGTAAGGAAGTGAGAGAAGCAAATGGATCCAAGGATAGCCATTGTTGGAGGGTAGGGACTAGTCATGGTATGGGGGGGGGGTATATGGGGTAAGAGTGATCTGGGTATATGGGGGTAAGGGTGGCCAAAGGGAAGGTAGGGTAGGGTAGTCGTCAGGGTATATGAGAAGGAAGGGACAGGGGGGAGGGCAGCAACGATGGATGATAAGGTTATTTGGTAAGGTACTTTTGTTGGGAGTGGTTACATCATGCATCTCTCACCTTGAAGACCAAGTAATTACACACCCTCAGCCATACCTGACACCAAACCTTCCACACGTGATATCATAATGCTTTTTCTGTTATAGTATGTGAAAAAAAAACCTGTGTGTTTGTGTCATCCCGAAGCTATACAGTACTGCCGAGGATAATGCTTGTTTACATCAATATTCCTTCTATACGTACAGCCATGGGTGATAGTGATGGACCAGGTCCAAGGAATGTTGGAGAGCAACTAAACAGAGTTCGAACAAGTAAATTTTAAACCTCTCTCAACGTTGAGAGAGGTTTAAATGACTCACTTTTTCGAACTGTTCAGTTGCTCTCCAACACTCCTTGAACCCTCTGGTCCAGCTCTATCAGCCATGGCTGTACCACACTGTCACGGAGTTTTGAAGCCACACTCTTCAACTGTGACAAGGTGGATGTATGTGATGATAGTGCCTTCCTCTCATTGTCATCATACTGTGTGATGATGGTGATGATTGGTAGTGAGTGAAGGTATGACGGTCATTATCAAGGTGTGTGTGTGTGTGCGATCGAGTTGTGTACATGTGTGAGTGAGTATGTGGAAGGAAGCGAGCGAGGTAGTGTGTGTGGGGGGTGGTATCCGGTCAACCCCCTTCCTCCACTAGTCTCCCCAGGCACTCTCTCTCTCTCTTTCTCTCTCTCTCAGGCTCCACCATCATACTCTCTACCGCCTCTCTCCTCCATCGCTCTTTCTAACCTTCCTGCTTCCACTAACATTCTTTCTAACTTCTCTGCACTGCCACCACTTTCTTCCATCGCTCCTTCTATCTTTCTCTCCACCATCTCCATCGTACTTAGCCTAACATTCTCTTCTCCCTCACCCCACCCACCACTCCTTCCCCGTCCCTCACTTTCCATTCACATTTGCATTCTTTCCCTCGTCTCTTTGCACCTTGTCTTCTCCTCTTACACCTACACTTTTCCACATTTCTATCACCCACATCCTTCTTCACTACTCTCTCTCTCTCTCTCTCTCTCTCTCTCTCTCTCTCTCTCTCTCTCTCTCTCATAGTTGCAGGAAGACACACAACAATTTTTTTTACCTCTGGTTTTTTTAGCGTGGTTGGCCCCCTTGTAGTTATCAGTAATTGGACGCCATTCTTTAGTTTTTCCCAATTAACTTTATAACTTTTTTCGTAGACAAGTACCTTAATCAGAGGCGTATAAATATAATAATGGCTTCATCATCATAAGGGCAATTGGGTTGTATAGCATTAGGTGTTTGTAGTGTGTGAGTGACTTAGATTTGTGAGGTGATTGATGACTTAAAAAAATTAACATGCACATCTTCCAAGTTTAATACTGTTACTGTATTATAGTTACTGTGTGTAGGCTTATTGGTGTTTGTTTCTTCATATCTCTCTCTCTCTCTCTCTCTCTCTCTCTCTCTCTCTCTCTCTCTCTCTCTCTCTCTCTCTCTCTCTCTCTCTCTCTCTCTCTCTCTCTCTCTCTCTCTCTCTCTCTCTCTCTCTCTCTCTCTCTCTCTCTCTCTCTCTCTCTCTCTCTCTCTCTCTCTCTCTCTCTCTCTCTCTCTCTCTCTCTCTCTCTCTCTCTCTCTCTCTCTCTCTCTCCACTGGGACTATTTATTGATTTTAGCATCAATGATTTCTTGTTATTTTAATGGTACCGTACGTCTAGTATTTCATTGGTTTTCCGTTTGTTATTATTTATGTGTGTGTGTGAGTTGATTTATGCTAGTTTTATTAGTTTTTTATTATGCGTCATTGTTAGGCATGTCTGTATGTCTGTCTGTGTGTCCATTGTTTTATTTGTTATTCGACAGAACCAGAATATAAGCAGTTCAATCCCGTTATCGATGTTCGGGTTACCTCCGACAGATGGCATATCACACACACACACACACACACACACACACACACACACACACACACACAATGAACATATAAATAAAGTATAAATGTAGGGTTGGTTCAGGTACTAGGCCTATACGTATAAAATAAATACTGAGTACCGTTATGACTGGAGAGAGGTATGTACGGTGCCATTATATTGTACTGTATAAATTAAATTAATATATAGTAGACTGTTTGTTTATACCTTTTGTTTACACCGTACCTACGTGGAGTAAGGATAGAAACATTAACACCAACAACACTTTAGGTTAGGTTGATACAAGGAAAACTCTGCATCAATCTCCATAGCCTATAGTCTC
Organism: Petrolisthes manimaculis; assembly: GCA_034508575.1. Taxonomy (NCBI): domain Eukaryota; kingdom Metazoa; phylum Arthropoda; class Malacostraca; order Decapoda; family Porcellanidae; genus Petrolisthes; species Petrolisthes manimaculis. The sequence goes on from JAWZYT010004756.1 coordinate 11,071, forward strand.
TTGTGTGTTATAGTCACTTATAGCCTATGTGTGTATGTTATAGTAGGGGTGTGTGGTGGTATAGGCCAACTGTATGTGCACCCTTTGTTCGAATGTGTGTGTGTGTGTTGTTGTTGTGAGAACGTTGCAAGGGAGAGAGTGAGGGAGTAGGTATTGCAGATGAGTGCAACCCAATATTGAAGGAAGGACAACTTAATGTGTGTGTGTGTGTGTGAGAGAGAGAGAGAGAGATCATTGCAAGGGAGGGAGAGAGTGAGTGAGTGAGTATTGGAGATAAGTGCATGCAGCCAGTATTGATGACGACGCCAACGACCGCTAATGTCCACAGTATTGACCAAAGCACGTCGTCCCAATGCAGGCAGGCAGGCAGGCACCACAACACACACACACACACACACACACACACACACACACACACACACACACACACACACACACACTCAACCTCCTCACTCCCTATTCAAACAAACAAACAAACAAACATCTTTATGTATCTATTTGGGGAGGTGGGTTAAATACAGTCATATTATAAACTTACTAATTGTGTTTTATTTTTTTTTATTTTTTTTTGGTGGGGAGGGGGAAGTTAACTGGACTGTTATAGTGTAAAACTTATAATTTCTATTTATCTTGTGTATGTGTGTGTGTTTTGTAGATGTGAGAACGTTGCAAGGGAGAGAGTGAATAAAGTATTGCAGATGAGTACAACCCAGTATTGAAGGAAGGACAACTTGATGTGTGTGTGTGTGTGTGTTGTTGGGAAGGAAAGAGTGTATTTTTATGAGGTTAATTAAATGCGGTGTAGGGTATATATAGAGTACGTTATGTAGATGTGTCGTGGGTACCAGTTATGGAAATATATACTGAGAAGTGTTGGTGACGCTATGATGATAAATATTACGTACCAGGTGACGTGGACAGGAGATGGTGTTTGTGCCTAATTAATGTGATGGTTAATGATGATGATGATGTTTGTTTGGGTGAAGGTGAGGTGCATGGAGGGCTGTAAGTTTATATCTTGCCACCACAACCTTTGCTCTCTTCTCACAGCTGGAATTTCCATGTGGCTTTATGTATGTTTTGCTGTGAATGAACTGCAAGATGAAGTAGAAAGCCAAATGTCATTCCCATGTAAATATTTAAGAATGGAATTGATCAGAATGTCATGTAGCCTACTGTATATAAATAATACTCAGAACGGGTTTGGGTCGCAGCTCATTTAATAAGGGTGTTTGTTCATTCCTCACTGCTTGTCTGCGTGGAAAGCCCATAAAACTGTTATCACACGAGTCGAGAGGGAGAGCTACCTACCGTATAAATAGCTTGATAGAGGAGTGTATAAACAGGGTGTAGAGTGTAGATGGAGGGAGTGAGAGGGGAATGGAGTGTAGCCTACATGTATCCTAGAGGGAAAGTGAGAGGGAGGGAGGGAGGGTGGGTGAAAGGGGGAATGAGTGCGCAGAGGGAAAGTGAGAGGGGAATGGAGTTGTGTGTGTAGAGGGAAAGGGAGAGAGGAATGGGGAGCGTAGAGGGAAAGTGAGATGGAGGACGAGGACGGGTGAGTGAGAGGGGGAATGGGACGTATAGAGGGAAAGTGAGAGGAGAGAGGAAGGGAGAGTGAGGAAGGGAGCCCTAATAGCGGTAACTACATCTTTTATTCATGTGTGAGGCAGGCCGCGTGATCCAGTCAGCCTGCCTGCCTGCCTGTCTGCCCCGTCTGTCTCTCTTGTTCTAGTTCTGTCCCCTTTCTGGCTGTCAGTATGTCTATCTCACTGTTCTCCTGTTTCTATTATATCTCTCTTTCTCTCACGGTTCTCCTGGTTGTCCCATTTTTTGTTGTCTCTGTCTGTCTGTTTTTTTTGGTTCTGTTCCCTCTCTGTCTGTCTGTCTTTTCTTGGTTCTGTACCCTTTCTGACTGTATGTCTCTCTTCTGTTTCTGTCCCTTTTCTGGCTGTCTCTGTCTGTCTGTCTGTCTGTCTCTGGTGCTGTGGCTGCTTCTGTCCTCTTTGTCCATTACTTTATACTGTCTTGGCATTCTCTACCTTCCTCACCCACACTTATACTCTGTGCTCCAGGCTGCTCCTTGCGTGTTGTGCTACGTAGCCGACTGTCTCGTGTCCCCAAACCGTCCCCTAGGTGTCCCCATCTCTCTCTCTCTCTCTCTCTCTCTGTGTGTGTGTTACGTATATAATCATTCTCGTGTTCCATTTCATCGTTGTACCTCCTCCTTCCGTCCAACTTTTATCCACATTATGGTTATTATTCTTTTTCTACATCCTCAACTTCCCCTTTTCCATTCTTTCTCCAATATCTTAACTCCGTCATTTGCTTTGCCACAATAATAGAAATAGACAATTCCAATGTGGCCTAATGTAGCCAGTCATATCCCACGACGTTAATTCTAAGCAATATCTCCATTGGCTTGTTTCAGTGGCATGTTTTGATTGATTGTTTTTATTTATTATATCCTTATTGCAGTGATTAAAAATTTACATAGCACTTGGGAGACTGAGGATTGGAGTTTCTGATTTTAGTTCTCTATGATAACCGATACACCAAGAAAGTATTTTTTTTTATAATGTGGTTCGTATAAAAAATAAATAGGCTACTTCATTGGTTGTACTGTAGATATTTTGTAGATAGCCTACGTATGCCTCCGTACACAATTCCTAAGCCTGAAAGTTTTAAGTTAACAACACTCTTTGGGAAGGTAAGAATGAATAATTATCTTGGGAGTCTAGTCGTGGTTGTCGTGTTGTTCTTGTCCTTCACTGGTTATTATCCATAGCCTTACTACCTGGTACTGGTATTCTTAACGCCGCACCTTACCTTCCTTCACTAGGCCTGGTTTACTACAACACCAATAGAATAAGCTACTAGTAAAAGTCTATTGGTCTTGGTTTACTGTTAACTTTATATTTAGGGACCTATTTATTAAACTTATTCTTTGCTAAATTCGAGTTAGAAAATGATAGGAACGGAGCAACGAGGAGAACTTTTCCTGGATGACTTTAAGTTTGATAATGCCACCTTTAGACTCATGGTACAATACGTTCTCTGGTCGTAAATTAATTAAGGAAGTAGTACAGTGTTGGTAGGCTAAATCTTAATAAGCCACTGATTCCTTCCAACTATTCCAGGCAGTAAGCTACGGTACCATTATGTTTGTTAACCTGGTCCTGCTTTCCTTGCATACTGTACGTTGGAGGAATCAATACACTTTAATATACCAAGTGTATTATTCCCTTACGGTTAATATTGAATAATGCATCGTAGCAATAATTTTAGCTCGGGGGTTATGGTGATTATATAGAATAAGTTAGATAAAGGAGGAGGGATGGGGGTGGGGCGAAAAAGGCAGAGTTAACCAGGAAGAAAAGAAAGGGAGAGAATGGGAGAGTTGATAGACGTGACAAGCCGACGGATAGATTGGACAAGACAGTGAGAAAAAGAGGCCCTGACAGACTGGTTGGTTGGTAGGTAAATGGACAAGAGAGGGAGAAGCCCAAACTGAGCAGTGGTGGTGGGGAAAAAGAAACTGGACAAGAGAGAGAGAGAGAGAGAGAGAGAGAGAGAGATTGATTTGATTTGATTTGATTTGAATAGTGAACTCGTAATGCCTAAAAACAGAACATGTGAGAGGAAGAGAGATATTTGATTTGATTTGATTAGATTAGTGAGCTCTTACAGCATAAATACAGAATGAGAGATTAAATTTGATTATTGTATTGAACTCGTATAGCTTTAGTACAGAATGTGTGTGTGAGAGAGATGAGGAAGGAGGGTGAACCTGTGGACCAAGATGTATACAATAGACCTTGGGCCGGACTGAGTGGAGGCAGTGACGGAGCCTTAGTTTTTTGTTTACTTTCTCCAGGCGACACTTGGTCCTGGGACCTGGCGGGGTACACAAACATGACGCACCTCCCTCCCTCACCCAATCCCAGCGATCCCCCTTCCCCCACCCTCTCAGCAATCCCCTCTCCCCCCATCCTCCACTATCTCTTAGCGATCCCCCTACCTCTCCCAGCGTCCCCCTTCTATTCCCCTTCCTCACCGCTCCCCATTTCTCTTCCTTCCATAACTTTTCATCTTGTAGCCAACATACCTTTCGTACCCTTATGTATATATATATATATATATACTGTATTTATATAACCGCGTGTGTATGTGTGTGTGTGTAAAGGCCAACCATATTCACGGGATCAGAACCGATTTGCAAATATTGGCGGGAACATTCCACAGGTGGGACGAGCGCAAAGCAGCTGTGATTGTGGTGGTGGAGGTGGTCCCTGCTGCTGCTGCTGCTGCTGCTGGTGGTGGTGGTGGTGGTGTCTTCTGCGTCACTAGCGCCATCTACCTTCCTCCCCTCGCGCAGCAGCTCAGGGTTGCCACGTCGTCACTGTATATTATTGGTTGCGGTCTTGATATTCATAATTGCCTGGACTCTTGACTAGCGGAGGCTGGGGGATATTACCATGTGTTTATTTATACTGATATGTGTGTATGTACAAGTGTGAGGGCACAGCTGGACAGGTGTGAGGGAGGCGGCATCTGTGTGAGAGTGAGTCACGTGGTGCCCCTCCCCTTCCCTCACTCCCTTTCCGCCTCTCCTCTCCCACCTTCGCTTTCCCTGCTCTCTCTCTCTCTCCTCATTCCACCACTCCCTACTCCTCAATAACACAACCCGTTTCAGAGAGTTACCCTCCGTTTCAAATCTTCTGTTGATTCTGTCCCCCGCATTCATTTCCATACCTTTCCTATTATTTATTCCCTTTGCTTTTCCCCCCATCCCTACATATCTGCTGGTCCCCCCGCCCCTACCCTCTCACCACCACCACGGCGCAGTTGCCAAGTGTGGGCGAGCAGTTGCCAAGAATCTCCCTGATACTAATATGGTTCTTATCGACATGTGTTTACGTTATGCAGAAGAGAAAATCACACTCGTTTTATCTTTCTTTTTCAGTATACAAATGTGGTACACAGTGATATTCTCATGTCTCGTATTAGTTGTTTCTGTATTGGTTGTGTAGGCTAGTTAGTTGAAAAAGAATGTGATGGTGGTGGTGGTGGCGACGCTGTGTGTGTGTGTTGGACTGGTGGTACACATTTCATTTATTGTTTTAACTTTTAACTTATTTTGTTGTTGTTGTTCTTATGGGTTAATTACGCGGGTTGGTTGTTATTGCTGCTTGCTTCTATTATGCACAATGATTGGCATATTATTCTCTCTTTCTCAAACAAAATATGCTCTTTCCCTTCCATAGCTCCCTTGTCCCATGCCTTGGCTATCCAATTTCTGTTTTTTTATTTCATCATCTGCATTCTTATGTTCAACTTGATCCTCATAGAATTTTAGGTTAGATAATATTCTTTCTTGGTTTGTGTATCGGTATCCACCTAAAATAGTCTTGTATCCTGGAGGAATGGGACTCAAGCACCACGATATTATATATTTTAAATCAAATTTTGTCTTACTATAAGTATAAATGCAAATTATAAGTTTTAGTTTGATATTGTACGGTACTAAAATATTTTCCTACCATCAGACTGCTACACTATTACAGACACATTAGTGACATTACCGCAATTGTTTAACGCCTGCTTCAATTCAGTGCTTTGCTTTTGTTAGAACCCAGACAATTAAATTTCTTAACTTATTGAGACTTAAAACATTCTTTCAGGTTCGGGAAACGCCCACGTGCGTCAACTGAATAACTTTATTGTTTCAGTGTTCCATTCTTCTGGTGCCTAATGCTTGCGTAAACAGTAATGACCGTGCATAATATTCCTTCATCTTAAGGTGGTAATTCTTTTTTTTTTGTACATTGGAGTGACTTCAGTCCTCTAAATTATGCCAGGAAACAGAACCAGATAAACAAAAATAATGGTGTCGTGTTGCTTGGAATAGTTTGGAGGATTCAGTTGCTCCAGATTTACCAACAAAAAACTTCCCACCCTTAATACTCGGTACGGTAGACTGGACTGTGTGGAAGCCATTTAGTCTAAAGTGTTAATATATTCACTTCTCTCCAGTGCCTTGGTTTCACTTTCAACATCACAAGCTTCCCACTGTTTAAACGTACTCGTTATTCTCTCGCTGCCTCAGAGTCGCTTTCATCTTCCTACCACCACCAAAGAGAAATACACTTATTTTGACTGGCAGGCCCTTGAAATGGACAGGGTTTGTTGTGGTAAATTATGATAGCTTGAATGTGTTATATTCGTAAACAAGTACAGTATTACCAGACACGGTGATTCCAAATTCCCTTCATGCATTATCATTCATTATCATATACTTTCCCTCCTTACACACAATCTCTCTCTCTCTCTCTCTCTCTCTCTCTCTCTCTCTCTCTCTCTCTCTCTCTCTCTCTGAAATACTAAACATCTGTCTTACTTTCAATTGAAGCATCAGCTGTTGGCCCCTGCCCCCCCCTCACCCCCTTGTGCCCTCTTACGGCCCTTCTAGCTGTCTCTCTCCCTCCTTATAAGCCTCAGGTACTTGGCCCACCCACCCGTCTCCCAAATTAACACCTCCTTGTACCCATTTAGATTTGCGTAAAAGTCTGAGGTACGGCGGGTTGGCCTGGCTTTAATTAATGTAGGCTCTGTTTATGTTCACGTCTGTGGAGGGTGTTAGGGAGGATATCATTATTCCTGGCATGCTGGTGGTAGTGGTGGTGATGTTGGTGGTTGTAATAGTAGTAGTAGTAGCAGCGTAGTAGCCTAATGAGGAAGGGATTTGTAGTTTTGGTTGTGGTATTAATGTTATTATTATTGTTTTTATTATTATTCCCTCTCCTGGCCCTAATCTTTTGTCCCTCCTTACCACTCCTCTCCTGCCAGTCCTCCCCATCTCTTCTCTTTCCCCTCTCCTCTCTTTCCTTTCCTTCTTTTCTCTCACCCTCCTGTTTTCCCATTTTCTCTCTGCCTCACATTCCCAGCATCTGATCCACTCTCTTCCTTTCCTAAATATACAACCGCCCCACTTCCCTTCTTCCTCTCTTCATCATGGTTACTCTCTCTCTCTCTCTCTCTCTCTCTCTCTCTCTCTCTCTCTCTCTCTCTCTCTCTCTCTCTCTCTCTCTCTCTCTCTCTCTCTCCACTTAGTCCTTTCCCTCTGCACTCTTCTCTTCTCCCACTCCTTCCACTCTACATTTCTCTTCCCTTCTACACACTCACACGTTCTCTCTCTCTCTCTCTCTCTCTCTCTCTCTCTCTCTCTCACTCTCTCTCTCTCTCTCTCTCTCTCTCTCTCTCTCTGTATGTGTGTCTCCCATTTTTCACTCTTCACTCCCTTTTCAAAGTTCAGCTCCCACGCTCCCCCATTCTCATTTTCTCTTAACTGAGTAATTTCCCCCTCCATCCCCCTCTTTCCTCATCCATTCTCAACCCCTCCACCCTCCCATTGTTACCTCCTCCATGCATTTACCACAGTAATTGCCTCTTTTACAGGGTTTACCTTCACAATGATACCGAGAAACAATTAAAATTTTAAGGTACCCGTAAATATTGTGTGTGGTGGTGAATTCTGGTGGTGAGAACTTAACTTTCACACCAATTCACACACACACACACACACACACACACACACACACACACACACACACACATATCTTTAGGAACCCATATATCCATCTGAACATTAACACAAACTATTTATTGCCAAGGAGTTAGATTGACTGTTATAATTTGATGGGTTAGGTTAGGTTAGCTTAGGTTATATGAATTCAACCTTGGACTCCTGTAATTATTGGGTCATTCTCCGGTTACGTCTCCGTCATAGAATCCGAGGAGACGATGCCGGAACACACACACATACAAACACACACACACACATACACACACACACACACACACAACGAATACACAAACAAGGTGCTATAGTGTTTTAGTGATTTATATACCGTACAGTCACGATCACTAATAAATATACAGCTTTGGTTGAAACTTTGAACAGTCCAATTTACCAACCAACTATTTCTAATGGAGATATTACTGTGTATTTATTTACTGTCACTAGGTACTCGAAGCACACCTGAATACTTATTAGTGCTCGTGACTGTACATCCACCTGTCCCTTCAACAGCACATTAAATAATCCGTATGTTTTCGTTGGACTGTAATGCGATGGGTTCATGGTTTTGTTTACATATTTCCTGTACAGTTCTGGGAATGTTTTATGCATACTTTTTAAATTCGCCTGTTGTGTAGTGTACAGTACTGTTATTATGTAGTGTACGGTACTACCAAAACCCTTAATTGTACCCTTAGTCAAGATTTTTAATATGTATAAAAATAGTGCATTCCAATCCTGACTATATTATAAAGATGAACGAGGATTAGTCTGAGTTAGAGTAGGCTACATTGTTTAGTGATTGGTTTGATTACCCATAGGATATATATGAAATATTTTGAAAAACAAATGACTTAGTTTGGTTTGATATTACTCCTTACTCATAGCTGCTATAATAATTTTACCATATACGAAGGATTTTGAGAAACAAGCGAGTCTCAGTGGAACAACATGATTCATATCGTTCGCTGAAATTCAACGAACCCATCTGTAAAGAGGATTTATGGCGTGTACGTACAGTCAGGGGCAATTGTTATATGTATTTTTTTCATTTCAAATCTTCACACAGTTTGAATCATGTTTCTTAGTGCTGTATATTTATTGTATAGCCTACACATATTTATATTGGAGTGTGTGTTTGTGTATGATTCCCTGTGTATTTGTTACATTCCCTGTGTGTGTGTTTGTGTGCGTGTATGATTCCCTGTGGATTTCTTACATTTCCTGTTTGTTTGTGTGTGTGTGTGTGTGTAGGAGGTGACGTCAGACAGAACCTGTGGTCGGTCCCTGGCCCTCCCCATCGCCCCCCTACCCCTGTCAATGTACCTTCCCCTCCACTCTCTCTCTTTTTTTCTTTTTTTTTTATTTAAACAGTGTACAAATGTTGTTATGCATCTAGTATTAAGGTCACCTTATAACATAACTTAACGTAACCTGTACTTAACATTTATATTTATATTTCTCTCTCTCTCTCTCTCACTTTTTTTTCGTACAACCATGTGCAATACTAGTTTATTTTTGTGTCTTCTTTTCGTGTATGGATTACAAAGCTTTATTCTTGCCCTTGTTAATGTTTTCTTTTCTTTTATTGCAGGTGAGTTGAACGAGATGGAGGGACGGATTGTGAGTACAGTACTGGTTAGTTGTCATGTTGCTGTCCTGTGATGATGTATCGCACTGAAGGGGGTAATTCACTTTTGTTTTATTGGAGTGCCTTGATTCCTCCAAAGTATGCCAGGAAACAGGACCAGATGAAAACAAATAATAATGGTGTTCTGTTGCCTGGACTAGTTTGAAGGAATAATTTGCTCTAGATTAATCAACAATGTACTACCCCCTAAAGCTAAACCATACCGTAGTATATCAGTCTACATCTAGAATAAAAAAAGGTAAGTGAGGAAGGTTTAAAATATATACAAGTGCAGTTGTTTGATTAAGTAACGTTATTAAAACTGCTAAAATAACCCGGTGGTGGAGAAAGTTTCCCTTTATCCCAATTTCAGAACAGTAAGGTACCTCCCACTTTTGTCATACGATAATTATTGAAGAAGCTGCTGGCACCAACCAACCTACCACCACCCTGTAACTTTCTTTGCCTTGGCCCGGGCTTGTGTTGTTGTCTAGAAAACTGTTCAGCCCAGATGTTTGAAGTATGGTATAGTGCAAGGCCAAGAGATGTGGTATAGTGGCCTTGGTATAGTGCATGTGTATGGACATTCTCTCATTGCACCGTAAAAATGTACACACACTATAATTCTGGAGGAGTGAAGGTAAACTTATTCACCAAGTTCAGTTTGGAAGGCGCTCTGTTCGGGATAGCCTATACTAATCTTTGCCAGCACATATTCAGTTATATAACAAACGAACTAGACTTATAATTAGTTACTAGAAAGAGACAAAAGAACCTGAAAGTCCATACGTTTAATCCAGACACACACACACACACACACACACACACACACACACACACACACACACACACACACACACACACACACACACACACACACACACACACACACACACACAAAATAACAAAAAATATCTGACACGATCTAATGACCTTTCAACTTCACTGCCTGAGATAATTAACAAATAGGGGAGTTTTTTTTTTTTTTAATGAATATACAGTTGGACAGTGTTATTACTTTTTATGAAGGTTAGTTAAATGGAATCGTCGTTGATTTGTAAACAACACGCTTAAGGGACCCTGTGATATAGTCAGAAAATTGGAGGTATAGGAGCCCTTCAAATATTGCCACGAAACACCACCTATATGGAAAGAAGCTTGTTTCGTAGCATAGTCAGGAGGAATAAAAAAAAATGCCTCAAGTTCCCATACACGATCACCACAATAAATATGGAGCAAATGATTCCTCCAAACTATTTCAAGCAACAGAACTCCCTCATATCTGTTAACTTGGTCCTGTTTTTCTGACATACTTTGGAGGAATCTAAGCACTCCAATGTACCCAAAGTATACTATCCCCTTAAGAGGAGATTATCCTGTTGGTGAATAATTGGCAGGTTTCTGATTCCTCCAAACTATGCGTCCTTAAGGAAAGGTTTTCTTGTTGGTGAATTGGAAGGTCTGTAAATCCTCCAACCTATGCCACGAAACAATAGATCCCTTCTTAGTACCATTGAGGGCTTCTGTTTTCTGGTATATATGGAGGAATCAGTAGCCTTCCAATTTACCAACAAGACAACCTCCCCTTAATGGATATACACTCGAGCTCGTAAATTCGCGACCACGACCCCAAATGTTTATGTCATCTGAGCTGGTAACACTGTGTGAGGAAAGTATGTCATCTGAGCTGGTAACACTGTGTGGGGAAGGTGTCAGTGTAGGTGAAATATTGTATCATGTTCCTCTACTGTGTTCCACCTACTCTGATTCCTCCCTAAATAAATGTTACCAGTTCAATGACATAGACATCTACGTACTGTACGTGGTCATGAATTTATGAGCTCGGGTGAACTAGTAGGGGATATGACATTGTTTCGTGGCATAGTTTGGAGGAATCATAGACCTTCCAGTTCACCAACAAGAGAAGACCCCTTAATTAATTCTTTCTGTCTTTGGAAATTTTAAAGTCAACAGTGGCCAACTTGATATTGGGATGGATATTGATATTATACCTAAATTTGGTATTGCAAGAGTGGAACTAAAAACGTTACTTTGCAATTTGGAAGAGGGTCATAAAAGGGGGAGAGGGGAAGGAAATAGAGGGGAGTTGAAATTGCAGTTGACAGTATTATTGCATAGGCCAATTTGATTGTGGTAGGCATGCCATGTGATGAAATAACTCTCTCTCTCTCTCTCTCTCTCTCTCTCTCTCTCTCTCTCTCTCTCTCTCTCTCTTATTGCCAGTCTGCCAGTATATCTCTTATTGTCAGTGCCAGTATCTCTCTCTCTCTCTCTCTCTTTCCCTCTCTCTTTCCCTCTCTCTCTCTCTCTCTCTCTCTGTTATTGCCACATGCGTTGCTTCGTCATCTTACATTCTCTGTGTTTATTTTCCCTTTTTCTTATCCTCTTATCTCATCTTTGTTCTCTCATGCAAATCCCATCTGTTTCTCTCTTTACTAGGAAAAGGTTGAAAGCAATGTTGTCCCTGCTCTCCCTCCTCTTCTTCTTCTTCCTACATCATCATTATTATCATCGTCATGTCTCATATACGCATTAAGGACCGTGTGATCGTGTAAGAAAACTGGAGGCTTCTGATTCCTCCTGACCACTCCATGAAACAAGCTCTATCCATGTAGGTGGTGTTTCGTGGCAATATTTGAAGGACTCGTTTACCTCCAATTTTCTGACTACATCACACATTCACAGGGTCCTTTATGGTTTCATGGTGGAATTTCCTTATCACCTTCTTTATTACATAGTTGGAACCCTCTCTGGCTTCGTCCGATTGGCTATAATTATTTAGAAGTAATTAGAGTGGGATACTTCCGGGTTAATTATCTGTGTCAGGAGTGGATGCTGGGCTCTTTTTTTTTCTGGTAAGAATGAAGGTGAAATATGGGTTGGTGGAATCCGTAAAGTTTATTTGGAGTTTATTAAGGAATGCACCAAGGTCGAGTGCTTTTCTAGTTCAATCTGTGTGTGTGTTTTGCACGTGGTTGATTGTACAATATGTGTTTTGAATTTGTACCGAGTATATGTGTGACCTGAGTAGAGTGTGAACACGTACACGTTCGAGGGTGTATTTGTATATATAATACCTAAGTTTGTATGTACGGTGCTATATTTACGTTGTCTGGTCGTGTTTGACTGCCTCGATTTTTCAGGTGAGTTGTGATGCGAAGGTGTTATTTTAACTCGACTTTTCCCCTTACTACCTCCACCACCACCACTACCACCCCAACCACCACTACCACCCCCACCACTACCACTACCATCCTTATATAACTGGAGTGAGCACCAAGGCCACCAGGTCATCTACCACTACGATACATACATACATACATACATACATACTCTCCAATGCAGCATCTGGACTAACATGTCTTGGATACAGTCATTGTCACTACTACCCTACAAATCCATATAGAAGGAGTATAGTATCTTATCCTTCTTAAACACTCACTGGATCTACACTCTGGAATTTACCAACTAAAATATTCTCACTGATCGAAGTCGCTTGAACATTATGCGCACATTATATATTTGTTTATGTAAATACGAACCTCCTTGGAATAGAATCACGGAAGCTAAAAATATGTTAGACGCTATACAAGTACGTGTTGTGAGTATGAAATGTTAACATCCACTCCAAGCCTGTGTAACCTTTCTGACCTTTACACATACCATACTCTTCAGTACACCGCTATGCTATATACCAACCTCCTCCACTACACCAATCCTCACCTCTCTTTTCTTCTCTTTTCCTCTCCTCTCCTCTCTTTTCTTCTCTTCTCTTCTCTTCTCTTTTCCACTCTTCTACACCAACCACTGTCTTAAGTCTTAACTACTCCGAGTATAGTTACAGCTTTTCACTACACAAACCATTACGGTATCCTCCTCCACCACACTAACCCTGCCTTTTACAACGTAAGTTGCTACTGTTTACGACACAAGCCAATAATAATCTCAACCACACCACGACTGTCAACCTCCACTACCATCACCACACAACCCACTTCTCTCTCTCTCTCTCTCTCTCTCTCTCTCTCTCTCTCTCTCTCTCTTACACAGTACTGTAACATAGCCCCAAGGCACTAGCACACATCCTCTGCAACACAACATCAACCTCAGCACACACACACACACACAGACATAAACACTCCCTCAGTCCATCCCAAAGCAAGATATTGAGACAAACAAGAACAGTCACTCAGCGACGCACCCAATTTCAACAACACTACAACCAAAGCACCACTCCCATAATCTCGATAGGCTACACCACCACCACAACAACAACATCACAATCCACCACCACCACCACCACAACAACAACATCACTAGAACCAGCACCCACCACCACAACACCAACACCACAACACCAACACCACAATAACAACTACAACAACATCACCACAACACCACCAAAGAGTAAGGGAGTGAGACAAACAATAGCACAATGAGCACTTACCGGAGTGACCAGACTCTCTGACACTTGTATGGACTCACGCCTGTCTCTCTGCAAAAAAATATCATGTAGTTATTTTCATTTTTTTTATAGCATTTTTACCCCATTTTTGCTGCATTTTTTTGTGGGCCTTCCGTGTCCAACCTGTCACTCCTCCATCCCACTTTCTTCTCGCTTTATTTTTTACGTGTCTTTTCCTCTCATCACAGTCCCACATTTTCCTTCTCTTCCCCTCGCCGTTCTCCATTCCTCTGTCATTTCTGTCTATTTCTATTATTACACCAGTTGTTATGAAGAGGTCAGTGTACTAAGTGACGGTAATATTGATACTATGTTTTTTTGTTTTGTTTTTTGTTTTTTGTTTTTGTCGGAGGCTGGAAACAACACATACACATGTTACCATAATTAAGGGGATACGTACTTTCTTGATAAATTGGACGGCTACTGATTCCTCCAAACTATGCGGTACCCTCCATTTCGCTGCAAACGCTCAAATGTATTGTGACCATTCTGTCTGTCTGTGTGTTTTTTTTGTTTTTTTTCATCAAACAGGAGAGGTGGTGAGGTGACGGAACTTGGACAACTCAGACACAACAACAGCAAACAAACACACACACACACACAAGACCTAAACCATGAACCTACCCCAACGTAGGAGAAGGAGAGATTATAATATGTGATAGGATTGTACAGTTGTGGACGTATGAAACAGATACAACCTGAAACGGAGACCCCCTTCGTTGAGTGTAAAAGGTTGGATCACTTGGATGAGACGTTGTGTACAAAGGGTCGTCCTACTCTATATAGACTTGATATGGGGTCTGTATGAAGTGTCTGTCTCATGTGTCCTCAACTGTACATACATTAGGGTTTAGGTGTAATGCTTCCTTCCCACACGTCACTGTTCTTGGTGACAAACTTACACAACTCAGTGAGAAGCAACATGACTAGAATTGATGGAAAGGTTGTTGTTATTTAATCTGATAGGCTCTAACTTTCTAACAGTAAACATACCGGTACACATGGCCATAAAAGGGAGAATTTAAAATGTAGAAAACTGTACATATAGTTTCCTCTGTAAGGTGAGAGAGTCGTCAGTGTTGACTTTTAGTGGTTTCCATTATTTTTGTTTTCGTTACTCATTTGTCGTATATAATCTTTATCCCCCCCCCACTCCCCCACCCCCCACCCCCCATAACTTGTCACTGTCTAGTCCTGCATTCATTAGACCCAGGTTCTTATATAGAATCCATAGCTTAGGAAGCTTAAGAATCATATTGAGTGAAAATTGTCTACTACCCTAATACATCTCCATGTCTTGTTTTATAACAAGAACAGAAAAGTATATATAAAAAGATATTCACTTATAATATATTTTTGGACATACCGTATTACTCATGTGTGTGTGTGTGCAAGGCCTTCATTGCACAAACCTGTACTGACCCTATGAGTTCACTCCACTGGTTGGCTTTCCACTCAATCAATCCCTTTGGTTACGGTACATCTGTACATAGCCTCAGCTAATGGCCCCCTACATTTTACTATATGGCCCCTAGTTTGGGAACCACTGCCTGAGTCTAGTGGTACGGAATCTGTGAGGTTGGACGAATTGGAAGGAGGGAACTGACACCAACCAACTATACCATGAAACAGACTTCCTTACGTACCTAAATTGCCCCTTTTTGTGCAGGTCCCATGAACACGTCAACGGTAGCCTACTTGTGGCTCCGTCAAGCTGTGTGTGTCATGACCAGTATTGTGGCCACGACCCCCTGTGACTTATATATATAAAGTGGTGATGCGAAACGTGACGAACCATTTGTCTCTTTAAAAAACCTTCTCTCTGGCAGGAAATGTTTTATTAACCTGCGGGTGAGTGATTGAGTTTTGATTGAATTTAACGGAAGTGTTGAACAGGTGACTGACTGGATGACTGGCTGGCCCTTGGTGAAAACTTCTCTTTTAAGTTGAATGGAAGGGTGTCTGTCTGTCTGTCAGGCGGCGTTAATACTTTTGTGTGGGTATGGGTGTGGGTATTTGTTTTACTTTGGGAGAAATGAAGATGTTGGTAGAAGGAGAGAAGAAGAGAAGGATGAATGGTGAAAAATAGGGAACGAAGGCACTGGTAGAGAAACGGAGAAGAGGAGAAATGATGAAATATAGTGAAAGATGGATATACAAAGGAGAGGAAAAGAGGAGAAATGATGAAGGATAGGGAAAGAAGGCACTGGTAGAGAAATGAAGAAGGAATGAAACAAGTATAAGAGAAGAGGAATATAATGGAAGGTTGGAAAGGACACAAGGCCAAGGTTTAAAAATTATGAGGGTGAAAAGATAAAATTAAAATAGAAAGAAGAAAAAGAAAAGAAATAATTGAGAGAACGGCTAGGATGGAGAAAGGAGGAAAAGAAGTAAGAAAGAAAAATGAAAAGAAAGGGTAGGATGTAGAAAGAAAAGGTAAGAGAGAAAAATGAGGAGGAAAAAGACTTAAGAATGAAAGAACAATGAAGAGGAAGATAGGAAGGCGAGGATGGAGAAAGAACAACACAGAATAATTTAGTGGAAGAGAGGAAGGCTAGCATGAAGAAAAATGAGAAAAAAAAGAAAGAAATTAATATAGAGAAAGACTGACTAGGAAGAAAAATACATGTAGAAAAAATAATTGAGAGGAAGGCTAGGATGAAGAAAAATGAGAAAAAGAAAGAAAGAAATTAATATAGAGGAAGACTAGGAAGAAAAATACATGTAGAAAAAATAATTGAGAGGAAGTCTAGGATGAAGAGAAATGAGAAAAAATAAAGGAAGAAAGGGGATAGGTAAAATGAGAAAGAGTGACTGAGGTATATATCCGTGTGTTGTGGGCCAGGTGTAGGAAAGGAAAGATACTGTATACGTAGTGAAAGATACTGTATAGTGTGTGTAAGGTGATGACTTCATAGATAACAATAACAACAACACAAACGCCAACAACTGAGAGGACAAAGACAGGGAGAGCAAGACAAGAGGCATGAATGGTGAGACAGGGAGAGAAAGACAAGAGATGTGAATGGTGAGACAGAGAGAAAGAGAGAAGTACAATAGATGAATACAATGGATAAAATAGTAATAACAATAATAATAATAATGATGCTATTAATACGGTATGATATAAAGTAAATGAAGTAAATGATTAACTGTATAGGCTAATCTGAAATGCAAAGACTATAATTATATACAGAGAATTACAATACCAAGTCTTACAGAGCCAAGTCAGCCAGGCAGCAAAGGGCGAGTGAGTTGTGTAAGTAAATAGTGTTGTAGGTGGATAAGAGAGGGTGGGTGCCGGGGGGAGGAGGGGGAGTTAGCTGGTTGGTTGATACTACTGGACTGGGAGGGGCAAAGGAAGGAGGTAACGGATAGGTGGGTAGGGAATGTATGTACGAGGTAGGATAAATGGAGAAGAGAGAAGAAGCTGCATGTGAAGGAAGTGTATATATACAGTACAATGGTATGTGTGGGGAATGAAAGGTTTGGAGGAAAAATGTGTTGGTGATGTTGAACGAGTAGAGTGTTTATAGGTGGGTAGTGGATGTACGAGGTAGTAGATAGAAAAGAGAGAAGAGGATGCAAAGGTGGTGTATATACAGTACTAGGTGTGGGGATGAATAGGCTGTATATGGTAGGAGTAAAATAGTGTTGGTTGTGGTGCTGGAGATGTTGTACGAGTAAAGTATTGAAATACGGTAGCTAAGCAATTTAGATAAATACGTGGGTTGGTTAGTAAGTAGGCCTCTCCTAGTTAAAGGAGGTTGATAATATATGTGGGTGGGTAGATATAGATTAACCCTAAGTACACACTGAGGTAGGCTTATGTTGTTAGTACGTAGAAGACCAATCAAGATGTTTGGAATGAGGCCATGGGATCAGCTGGTAAGATAGGCCTAAGTAATGTTGTAAGTAGATGTGACGTCTTCACTACACTTGGCATCTTCACCTCATATTGACATTATTTACATTACACAGGGTATGCAGTAGCCCTACGTAAGGTTAATTAAGGGGGTATAGCCTATCGTATATTGTAACAAGTTGGTGGTAATTCTGTAGCAACGGGATGCAGCAGGTTGTGTCGTGACGTAAAAAGAAGGTTAAGAGGGAAGTATTGTGTTGGTAAATCTGAAGCCACTGATTTCTCATAACTATTCCATGCAACAGGCGACCATTATTATATTTGTTTATCTGGTCCTGTTTCCTGTCATACTTTGGAGGAATCTGTGAGTTCTAATGTGCCAAAAGTATAATATCCCCTTAATTATCAGTAGCAAGTTATACAGACATAATGAAATGACGATAGAATGGAAAGGTAGATTTTGTTAGTAGATATGTAGCCTAACACCCGTAGTTTTAAAAAATTTGAGGGCCCTTACTGGAGCTTTATGAACCCTCCAAATAATCCAAGCCACAAAACGCTTCAGTGTTTCGAATAGGGAATCTGTTGCCTGGAGTAGTTTGGAGAATTCATAGAGCTCCAGTAAGGGCCCTCAAATGTTTTAAAACTACGGGTGTAATAGCTAGGTAAGGCAAGATATGTTGTCTCTGGCTAGGGTAGGTTGAAAGAGGTAGGAAGTAAGGCAGAGTGATGCAAGGTAAGATATAGGAATTAAGGCAAAGTGATACAAAGTAAGATTAAGGTAAAGTAAGAGATGAAGTAAGGCACAGTGATGATGCAAAGTAAGATTAAGGTAAAATAAGATAGAGGAAGTAAAGCAAAGTGATGCAAAGTAACATTAAGGTAGGTAAGGTAAAGGTAAGGTAAGGCAGAGTAAGGCAGCGTCATACAGAACCTTACTAACTCGCCACATTCCGTTACGCTCTCCCTTTTATTGCCTTCCTACCTCCCATCCTCCCATCCCACCTCCCCCTTCCCCTCCCACTCCCCTCCACCACCACTACTACTACCCTTCTCTCTCCTGCTCACTCCCTCGTTACTTCCCAGTCCCAATCCTCGTTTTCTTTCCCTTCTCCTTACCTCCACTTCTTTCTCTCCTTCCCCTCCTCTCTCCATCCACCTCGTCCTCTCCTTCCTTCCCTGTTCTCCTTCCCCATCTACCTCCACCCCTTAATTCCTTCATCCTTTCCTTCTCTCTCCACCCCCACCATCTGTCTCCCTATCTCCCTTCCAGCTGACTCCCTCTGCTTTCCTTTTCTATTGCTTCCTCCTTCCTTTCTTCCTTCCTCTCAGGAGGCCTAGCCAGCCCCACATTCTCTCCCCTTTTCCCTCCTTACTTTTTCCCTCCGGTCTCTCATTATATTTTACCTGTTTTCCCTCTCCCTTAACTCCCTTCTCCCCTCTACCATTCTTTCTACCTTCCTTCCTCAACTCCCTCTTTAACTCTCTTCCACACTCCCTTTAGAAGCACAAAAACACAGGCAAAATACATACACACGCTACACATATAATTTGCCTTTCGGTATACTGTAATTTTGTATGAATAAGTATCCTCTTAGTCTCTCAAAACACACACACACCCACACTTGTCATCAACCAGTGTACCGTGCAGTCTTTAATAACTAAGATAGAGGTTTAAATAGCCCCTGATATAGGCTAGTCTTGAAAGGTCAGAAATTGCAGCCCAGACGTGAATTAATTATTGTTGTGTAGTCATGTAGCCCAGTGTCTGCTGTAATGGTGTATGTAAAGTAATTTCTGTAGGTAGTGGTGTGTGTCGAGTGTTTGTTGTAGGTAGTGGTGTAGCCTGTGTAAAGTGTTTGCTGTAGAGAGAGTGGTTATGTTAAGTATTTGTTGTAGGTAGTTTGTACAGTCATGTAGCCCAGTGTCTCATGTAGTAATGTATGCTGTAGGAAGTTTTGTGTGTAGATTGTTTGTTGTAGGTAGGGGTGTACGTAAAGTAATTGATGTAGCCTATGTTGTTAGTTGTATAGTCATGTAACCAGTGTCTGTTGTAGTGTTGTAAGTAGTCAAGAGTCGCTGTTGTATCCTAAACCTGCTCATCCCCCACACCAGATTGCAAGGAAAAAAATGCTATTGCCTTTTCTGGTTGATGCGTGGAATGTGGTGGCACCTCACCTTCATACTCACTCTCAACTTCATATTCTTTGTTACTCATTTACAACTCAAACACATGCCTCTTCGTTTACACAAACACACACACACACACATTTACTACAAAGGTACACGAAGATATTTCCAACACACACATGTCATGCTGTTTCACAACTCACGCAACACCTTGCACATATCATGCACACACCAGACATACGACACCCCCATACTGTACACGGAGACTCGGTACACACACACACAGTATGTGCAACAGGACGTACTCTTAAACACTGGCGACGCACCCTACAGTCATAACAAGAGAGAGAGAGAGAGAGAGAGAGAGAGAGAGAGAGAGAGAGAGAGAGAGAGAGAAGAAGCAAGGCAGAGCAACAAGTGGAAGTCGAGAATGAAGCACACACAACCCGCAAGCAAAGACACTCACTACAACCACGTACTATCTTGACGGACGAGAGGTGATAAGGGAGGTATGGTTGGGTGGGTATTCATCGTGGCGTGGATATAGGAAAGGAAGATTTTGTGGATAGTTTGGTTAAGTGTAGTAGTTGCATGTAAGCAGGTTAATTGTTAATGTGTTGGTGTTTTTGGAGTAGGTGTGGTGGTGTTGTTGGTGTTAGTGGGAGTATATGTGGTGTTTGTGGAGTAGGTGTGGTGGTGGTCGTGGTGGTGGGTAATGATTGTATGTGATATGTAGTGGTTGTTATTTAATGTGGAGTAGGAGTGGTTGGGTGTTGTGATTTGAAATAGAGAACCGTAGGTGTGGTTAACCCTCGTATGGAACTAATGTATATTAGAATATGATTATATATTTTTGTCATTTATATATTATAGCGGAATAATATGTAGGATAAATTACCCTACATGTGACATTTTGTGGTGGAAGGTATTGTGTGTGTGTGTGTGTGTGTATATATATAGTTGAGGTGGAGCTTACATGGAGGAGGTGGAGCAGATTATTATGATGTGGGTGGGTGATATGGAGTATTGCTGTAGGTTGGTTGAATGGTGGAGCAGGTGTTGTTTTCTGGTGGATGTAAATGTGGAGTATTTCAATAGCATGTGGTGGATGTTTTATATACTAGTTGTGTAAATGTGGGTGCTGTTGGTGGTGGATTTTGTTGGTGAAGAGTGAGTGGATGGATGCTTGAGGTGGATTAATATGTGGATTAGATGGCGTTGATGGATTTGTGGAGAAGGTAATGTAGTAGGTGATGCTTATGTGAAATGTTTATGGATATTTGTCGTGGTGGTGGATGTGGAGGGGATGTTGGGAGTGGATGGGATATATATATATAGATAGTAGATATGGATAGGCTATATAGTGGATATAGATGGTGGTGGATGTGGAGTGGATAGTAGTAGTAATGGTGGATATTAGCAGTAGTGATGGATGTGGAGTGAATTTTAGTAATAGAAGTGGATATGGAGTGGATATTAGTAGTAGTGGTGGATATGGAGTGGATTTTAGTAGTAGTGATGGATGTGGAGTGGATATTAGTAGTAGTAGTAGTGGTGGTGGTGGATGTGGAGTGGATGTTAGTAGTGGTGGATGTTTGTGGTGGATGTGGAGTGGATGTTTGTGGTGGTGGTGGAGGTGCAGGAACGGTCCCGGGTGGTGGTGGTCAGGAGGGGAAGACACGAGGGTACCAACTTACCGGTGCTGCCAGAACAACTACCACCACCACCACTACACCACCACTAACCACCTCCAACACTACTTTAACCACCTCCACCACTACACTAACCACAACTACCACTTCCACCACACTACTAACCACATCTACCACACCACTAACCACCTCAAAAAAAACAATAAAAAAAACACTACACTAACCACATCTACCACACCACTAACCACCTCCAAGATTATAACCACATCTACCACCTCCAACACTACTCTAACAACCTCCAAACGCTACTCTAACCACATCTACCACACCACTAACAACTATTTCACTACCACACCATTCTACCACCTCTACATCACTACCACATCTTTCTACCACCTCTACTTCACTACCACACATTTCTACATCACTATACCACTACCACCTCTACGTCACTATACACACTACCACCTCTACATCACTATACACACTACCACTATAAGCTCCATTACAACGCCACTATCACCTCCATCATTTCTGTAATCACTATAACTGCCGTAAATTTATGCTGTCACCATAACTAACCATCACCACCATAACTATTACACTGTACTTATAAATATCACTGACTACCAACATTAACCACTACCCATCACCATCACTATCACTACCATTAACCATCACCATCACTACCATTAACCATTTCCACCACTACCCTTCACCACCACTAGCAACCATCACTACCATTAACCATCTCCACCACTACTAGTCTACCTACCATACTATTGATATAACCAACCACCTTCACTACGTCACTTTTATAACCATCACTACAACTACAACCCTTACAAGTTACTCCAGTGTGTTGTTAATTAGTGACATTTATTATACGGTCACTCGCAGTGTTACCAAAATACACACACACACAAAAACACAAACTCTCTCTCTCTCTCTCTCTCTCTCTCTCTCTCTCTCTCTCTCTCTCTCTCTCTCTCTCTCTCTCTCTCTCTCTCTTATCTTCACAACATTATTCCTACATTTCCCGTTGCAACCTTCGTCATCCACTATCACTACCACTAATGCTACAACTACCACCACAATTACCACCATCATACACCTGCTTCCACTGTCACTATCACCAATATAATTTTCGTGCAACCAAACCACTCACCACCAACAACAACACTACCACCATCATTTACCTGCAACCACTTTTAACACCACTTAACACCACAATTACAGCAACCACTACTATTATCACTATTTAGCCACTACCACTCACTTCCAATCACGGTCATCAACAACTATCACCACTACCACCACAATTGCAACAACCATTAATAAGACCACCACAACAACTACCACCACTACCATACTATCACTATATAGCCACTATTATTTCTTCTACTACACCTGCTGCGTTTTTCCACTATCACTGTATCCACTCTACTGTAACGCCAATCACCATCAACACCACCACCACCCACGTAATCACCACATCTGGCACCACAATAATCATCATCACCATCATCACCATTATTATTAAATACTTGTTTCTGTTGCTTCACTACTGTTATGCATCGACGACTCCCAACGCTACCATAACAGTTGCCACATCATCAGTCCCGCTTCCTACCACATACCGTACTCACTTACTATCTTCACATCTCCAAATATGATCTGTGTATATCACCAATACCATCACCACCCACCACCACACTGTTCCTATCATCACCACTACCACCCACACTGTTCCTATCAACATCATCATCATCACCACCACCCACACTGCTCCTATCACCACCACGACTATTCACACTGTTCCTATCATCACAGTTATCTAAGCAACCCTCATTATTATCATCACCACCACCCACCCACTGCTTCTACTATCATCACCGTTACCAAAGCAACAACCATCATTATTATCATCACCACCATCCACCCACTGCTTCTACTATCATCACCGTTACCAAAGCAACAACCATCATTATTATCATCACCACCTAAACAATGCTCCTACCATCATCATCATCATCATCACCTCCAACCATAACTGCTGTCACTGCCATCACCATCATTGCTGCAATTTCTACAACTAGCTTACCTTTACGACCACCACCTATCACCATATGGCAGTCAGTCACCATAACTACCATTGTAACCACGAACACAACTACCACTTCACTTCAGACCTCGCTAGCCTACCTACTCTCGCCTTTTAACTTCACGATAAATAATTTGCACTTCAACTTAACTCAGCTGACATAACCACAACTAGCCTAACTCACCAACCACAACCAACTAACTCTTACCATGGCAACAGAGAGTCACCATAGCAACACAACACAACCATAACTAACATACACATAGGTTACCCTTTTTTGTCCCATCATAGCTGGCTTTACACTCGCCACTGAAACCTATCCTTATCAGAACTTTTATAACCTTCCCATAGCAACACAGTCCCACCACACCGAACCTCCTCCCTCCCTTCACTCACCAAAACTATTCTACTGTCTCTACATCACTGTCTTGTCCTCTCTTCCTCCCTCTCCCACTCCCCTTCTTTCTCTGTGTTTCCCTTATATAGTTCAAACTCTTTCTTTTACTGAATTCCTTAACCCTAATAATTCAGTCTTCTCAATCCCTATTAAATTACTTCTGGTCCCTCCTCCTTTCTGTTCACTTTGGTCCTGCCTCCTTATCTTTCTTAGCTCTTATGATTTCTCCTCTCCTTCCACTTCTTCATCTCATTCTCCCTCGCTTCCTGGGACTCTGGGAGGAGAAAAAGAAACAGAAAGAAGAAGGCATAGTAATGCAAGAGGAAGAGAAGAGGGGAGGAGAAGGAAGGAATAAAATATCTCAGAATTAGGCTTATTGTGAGAGAGGTACTGTAGGCTACACGCATTCCAAAATTTGTATCCAGGTCTTGTTAGAGTTTCGAATCATCTGACATTATAGTGAACCAATTACAACGCTTATGCTGTTTCATATTAGCTTGAGCTCGCTTAATACTCGATCAGGTTATTCGAAGCAAGCCTGGATACACATTTTGGTTCGCGAGTGTACATAAATGATGAGTGGAGAAATATAGAATGAATGGAAGGAGGAAGAGAGATGGACGGAGAGGAAGGCAAAGGTAGGAAGGAGTGTTGGAGGGAGGGAGGGAGGGAGGTGTATGTGGAAGTGGAGTGGAGTGGGGGGGAGGGGGAGACCAACGCAACTCCCTGACTTTCACTTTGCCTGGCACAGAGAACAAGAGCAGCCAACACTACCTCATACTACCAACACTACTACTACCATCACTACTATCACCACCACCACCACCATCAACGCCAACACTACTACTATCACTCCTACCACCATCAACACCAACACTACTACTACCATCACTACTACCAATACCATTTTCACAGTTTCTCACCACCTACTACTACTACTATTACTACTATTACTACTACTACTACAGTCTCCCCACCACCACCACCAACACCATCATAGCATCTCACTGCACCATCAACAGCATTTCCAGACACCAAGACTTCCATCACCATTACCACAACCTCAAAATGATCAGCAGAAAATTTGCCTCTCTCTCTCTCTCTCTCTCTCTCTCTCTCTCTCTCTCTCATTTTTTGTTTTGTAATCTCTTGGTGTGTGTGTATGTGTTGGTTTTGTGTACGTACCGTATATAAGTGAATTCGTGTATATTATTTTTATGGGAGTTACCTTAAAGTTTGTGTATTTACTTATGTATATGAGTGGATGTCAGAGTTATATATGTGTCTCCATTACTACAAACCTTAAAAGGGACCCTGTGATGCAGTCAGAAAATTGGAGGTAAACGAGTCCTTCATATATTACCACGAAACACACACACCTATATGGCAGGAGCTTGTTTCGTGGCCTAGTCAGGAGGAATCAGAAGCCTCCAATTTCCATACACGATCACTGGGTCCTTATAGAGGTGATGGACTGATGGTGTACATTTATTTGCTATGACACACCTGCTGCTGCACTTCTTTGTCAGGCGGATTGGTGTGACCTAAATACAGTGTGTTGTAGTGGTGGTGGTGCTGGTGGTGGTGGTGGCTGTGTTGTTCTTCCTTGTGCGATATATATACAGGGTGGCTATAAATTATCTGAACAAATTTACATATTCATACTATGCAATCGGTTTAGATAATATATAAACGCCCTGTATATACACACACACACAGACACACAAATAGAAGAGAGAGAGAGAGGGGGGGGAGAGGTAAGAGAGAAAGTAATTTATTTCCTTAGTGTAGTGTCTGAGGTTGAGTTAGGTGTGTGTGGGCAATGAGTGTGTGAGCGTCGTATAAGGTTCATATTATGGTTATGGTGTTGTGTAAATATGTACTAATATTCGCTGAAAGAGGGATGGTGCCAGCAAAGTAAATTACCGTACAGTACCGTACTTAAATTTATTGTCTGCATACGCTTACCATTTTCTCTATGGGATATTGTGTAAAGTACGGTAGTTATTGTATATTTGATTGTATATCTATGATTAAGCCTATGTCCCGTGTCGGAAAATATATATACAAAATAATATTTATATCTTATACACATACAGTCCAGATTTCCATGTACCATACAGTTGAATATTCTTGAATGTATTTCTGTTGTGTGTGTATATGTTGATACGTGCAAATGTTTTCGGATCAGCGGTTTTCCTGGGTGGAGTGTCTTGTCTTGTCTTGCCCGCCCTCTCACTCTCTCACCCACTCACGTAACACACACACACACATGTATCTCAGATAGACACACGTATGGACAGATATAGGAAATCACACACGAACACACACTCTCTTTCCTCGGATATACCAAAGCATGCACACCTAAAGAATAACAAACACACACACACACACACACACACACACACACATAAACTTCCCTCAGAAATACCAACGCATGCACACCTAAAGAGTAATACACACACACACTTTCCTTAGATATACCAATATATGCACACCTAAAGAATAACACACACACACACACCATATAGCATTGCAGTTAATATGTACATACGTGCGTGGCGTGGGTCGTCATGGTGGTGAACAAGTGACTGAACAGAGGGAACGTGAGGGAGTGAGCGTGAGGCAGAACGTGTAGTGAGTTGATTTAATATGGCGTGGAATCTGAGTTTACCACATCGGGATTTGTACCTGGACTAACACATGGGAGTCTCGTTCGTTTAGTGGCACCGATCACAACCCTCCTCTCACTACTACTTCTCTTTAATACACTCTGAATATTCCTACTTTGAGGGATGTTTTTAGCTCCGACCTCAGCCGAGAGCTCAAGGTCTTATCGTAATTATTGTTCTTGTTCTTCTTGGGGCGACAACTTCTAAAATGCTTCAACTGACTCACTCACTCACTCACTCACTCATTCTTCTTGGGGCGACCATTTCTTAAAAGGGGTTCAACTCACTCACTCACTCACTCACTCACTCATTTCACTTGAATCATTAAGAGCCGGAGCTTTTGAAGGGTTTTCCTTCATGTTCTTGTTTTAGTGAGTCTGTCCCATGGAGCTAGAATTTGGACCTCTTCTCTATATCACCTTTATTACACACACATACCTTATGGCATTTCTTGTCCATTACACACCTTTTGCCCCAATATGTTTAACCCAAGTTGCAGTGTGATTCCCCCTTTCCCCTCTACCCAATTTAAAGAACAAGAAAGAATTGTTTGACGAATTTATATTTATGGTATAGGGAATAAAAACAAGTAAGAAATACAATAAAATAAAGTGTGAAGGGATTAAGACAGAGGTTGAATGAGGGGAACGAACTGATATACAGTACAGTATTCGGGTGTCCATAAATTATATGAACCGATTGTATTGTATGAATATGTAAAGTTGAACAGATACTGGTAATTTATGGACACCATGTATTATTGAAAGAAAGTTAGAGTGGAAGATGAAGGTAGAGGAGTAAAAGGAAAGGCTAGGTAGGGTGTATAAAAGAGAGTTAGGGTAGGGAGGGAGGGAGGGGAGAAAGGGATAGATCTTTTAAAAGGAAGGTTGGATGGGAGGGGGCGGTGGTTACATAAAGGAAAGGATGGAAGGTAGGATGATAAAAAGAGGAGCAGGAGTGATGTTTGGTCAAGCCTACGATGAATAGAGGGTGGAGCTTGGGTAGTGGGTAGTAGGGTGACGTCTTGGCGAGGTGTGTGTGTGTGTGTGTGTGTGTGTTGTCATGTAGTGTGGCAGAGAAGAAGTAACAGCACTTTAATATTCCACTGTCACCATCTATTATAGGAAGTATCCAACGCCTTGTACTTACTATGAGTCACGTGCTACTGAGAGTCTACATCAATAAGTTGAGAGAAAGTAAAAAACTCCTGTGTGGTTGGTGTCAGATATTGCTGCTTATATAGTCAAGGTTTAGTACCATAAATTGTGTGAGTCCTTGTTTTGGCAACTGTATAAATAAATAAACTGTAAGTATATATAGTGAGTTTCGTTAAAAAATTACTGCTTGGTGAATGTACTGTAGAATGTTAGTGGTGAAACAAACAGCATAAAGATCTCAATTCCCGTACTGTATTATACTTGATTACTTCACTGTGTTTTTTCCTCGATATCTGCAACGTGATATGTCTGTTTTGTATACAGTTTTGTACATACATACCTGAGGCAGTGGAGGGTGAAGAGAAATAACAACCTTTTTTCTTTGCTACACTTTTCTAGGAATATAATGGCTCGTGTTTGTATTAGCATTAAGGCCTTCTGACCACCTACTGTACAGTTTACACCCCGAGGACAGTGTGATGTGTACAGTACATACCCTATATGGCTATATGTATCTACTGTATCTCTCTCTCTCTCTCTCTCTCTCTCTCTCTCTCTCTCTCTCTCTCTCTCTCTCTCTCTCTCTCTCTCTCTCTCTCTCTCTCAACCATTCACCATTAAGTCAATTCAGATGACGTCAATTCATCACCAGCATCACTCATTACCATACCATCCATCACGGTCCAGCTGTCCACCCAACTGATGCTGCTGCTGCTGCTGCCTATTACTTCCCTCCTCACGTCCCCCTCACCTCAGCAACGCCTCCCTGCCCGTTGTTTCCCACCTCACGTTCACCTCACCTCTACTACCCCTCCCTCACCTCAACAACGCCTCCCTCACCTCAGCAACGCCTCCCTGCCCATTGCTTCCCTCCTCACGTCCCCCTCACCTCAGCAACACCTCCCTGCCCCTGCTCCCCCCCCCCCCTCACCTCTGACACCCCTCTGCTCCCTTTCGTCCCCTCACCTTTACTACGCCTCCTGCCCCCCTCACCTCTGCTCCCTCCTCACTTCTGTAACACCCTCTCCCCCCTCACCTTTGCTACGCTCGTCCCCCCTGCCCCTTCCCTCTCACCTTTGCTAACTCTTCCATCCCTGCTTTCTGTCCCCCTTCACATCTGTTGCAGCCCCCTGACTTTGATTCCCGTCCCCCCCTGTCATGCTAACCCCCCCCCCCCCCCCCACCGTTCCCATCACCCCTTACTTCCCCCAACTTCCCCCAGCCCAGTCCACCTTATCTATTCCACTTTGTCCACCTCTGCAACTCAGCAATATTTTTAAAGATGAAAGATATGAAGGGTGAATTGTTGGCTACTGATTGTTTAATTAAATAGTGTAACAAAATAAAACGCCTAAACGGATGTACAGTCACGAACACTAAAATGTCTACAGCTATGGTTGAAATTCTAAACATTCCAATTTACCAACGAACTAATTCCAATGGAGATCAGATTGTGCTTTTATTTTCCGTCTCTAGGTATTCGAAGCAGACCTATGTAAATACTTATTAGTTTAATGCTCGGGATTGTACAGGCACGAGCCATAATGAATATCAAATCCACGTCTTTTTGAAGTGAACCAAATACAACGTTTGTCCCAAGTCTCATACTTACTGCTATTTACGAACAACAAATTCCTCCCTTAATTAAAGTGACGTTGGTGTGGCAGTAGTCAAAGTGTATCGTAAAGGTTGGTTCATGTCCGCTGCTACACACATTGACATCAAAGTGAAGTGAGGTTGGTCTGGCACGAGTTGATAAGAGGAGAGAGTGGTTGTAGATGTGGGTGTGGGTGTGGTTGTGTGTGGGTGTGGTTGTAGATATGTTTGTGTGTGGGGGGGGGGGGGTTGTAGATGTGTGGGTGTGGGTGTGGTATTATAGGACTTGTAATGCATATAACAAACATCGGTTACTGAGGTATTAATCTACTATTATTTTGTAGGTTCATATTTTCCAATCCATTATCTGCCTTCATCACACGCCTTCCCATCCACACACGCCTCGCCCACCCTCACACACGCCTTCCCCTACGCCCACCCTCGCACACGCCTTCCCCCCGTGCCTACCCTCATACACGGGCGTCCTCGGGGCTCTTTCTCGCCTCATTTTCTATATAAGGGCGTTGGAAATTCATGGCGAGTTTTAAGAAATCATAAATTAGTTTGGGTCAAATGGACGACTAGGCTACAACTGATTCCTCCAAACTATGCCAGCACACAGACCACGAGTATTGAACCTGCTGTTTTGTTGCGTCCTTTACAGGGCTACATTGACTCCACAAACATATTCACAACTAACAAACAAACGAACGACCCCTTAAAAGAAGCAATCAATTCCTCCAAACTATGCCACACAACAGACCAACTAAACAACCAAACCCAGGTGTGTGTGTTTGTGAGTTTGTGTGTACAGTATATATATTCTGCTGTTTCATGACGTGATCTGGAGCAATCATTAATAACCTCCAGTCAGTTCAGTCCTCCAAAGAGATCTAAACCCTCATTACAGTAGGTTCGTGAGGCACACAAACCACCTCCTTACTAATTACACCGTCAGGTTACGAAAGAGGTCAAGATTCTGTTGGTGAAAATGTTAATGGAGGCCTCAGATTCCTCCAAACTGGGCCAGAATATACGCACCATCTCACTATACATACATACATGGTGTGTTTTTGTTTTGTTTTGTTTTGTGGCACAGATTGTAGGAAGAAGTTTATTATATAGGCTGGCTAGGCTTTATTTATTTCATGTTATTCTTATTATTATTTTTGTTTTCCCCACCGCCTCTTCCATTATTACCTGCCTTCCCCTCCACCGTGTTTATTCTCTTCTTATCTGCACGCTTTGCTTCTTCTCCGGCCAATAAGTTAGTGCAAATATATTTTTTTTTCCTAGCAGTTTAGTTTATAATTCTTTCTCCATTGTAATTTATGTCGTGGGCGGTTGTGGTGTGTGTGTGTGTGTGTGTGTGTGTGTGTGTGTGTGTGTGTGTGGTAGTACTGTACATTAGATCACTAAAGTATCGGTACACATTATGCATGATAAAACATTTTGGTCCACAGAATAAAAATCTCCGAAATATTTGAAGTGACTGACGGGATGTTTTGTTCGATTATTTTCTGTGTTGCATCGGACCTTCTGTAAAAGTTAATGATAGTGAATATAATGGTAGGTGATAGTGAATTTAATGGTAGGTGATAGTGAATTTATGATGGTTGGTGTGGTGGTAGTTGATATGAATGTGGTGGTAGGTGTCGTGTGTGTGGTGATAGGTGGTATGTATGTGATGGTAGGTTACAGTGTATGTGGTGGTAGGTTACAGTGTATGTGGTGGTAGGTGATGGTGAATATGATGGTAGGTATATTGGTTCGGTAGTAATATTGACAATTGTTGTTAGTGGTGATATGAACTGAGATAATTTTGATGTTGTTTGTAGAAGATGGCAAGATAACAGTAGTGGTAGTGGTGGTCGTGGTGTGGTGTGGTGTGTGGTCCCGTTGTGGTCGTGGGGTTTTGGTAGTGTGGAGAAGGAAGGTGTGTGGTCCTGTAAAGAAGGTGTGTGGTACAGTGATGGTCGTGGTGTGTGGTACTGTGATATTCGTGGTGTGGTACCTTGGTGGTCGTCGTGTGTGGTAGCGTATTGGTCGTCGTAGCATTTGAGATGAATGGTAGTGACAATGAGAAATAATGATTATGTATAGTGACCATGGTTAGTTACAGTAGGGTTGTGATATTGTTCAAAGTAAGCTAGGCTACATTGAGAGGAAGGATTTGCTGTGTTAGGTTATATTATGGTAGCGGTGTGTTTGGTCTGGTTGTGGGTTGGGAATGTCATGGTTTGTCAGCAGAAGCATCAGCAGCAGCAGCGGTGGTGGTGGTGGTAGAGTTGTATATGAAAACACTATTCGAGTTGGTTGCCTTTGTTGACGACACTTCCCCTATCCACGTCAGGGGAAATAACGATGACATAGCCGTGTATTGGTTATGATAGAGAGTTGGTAGCAGGGATAATGGCTGGTTGGGGTTGGCTGACTGACTGACTGGCTGGCTTGGCTGGCTGTGGTGAGCTCGTTTGGACTTTATAACATTGGTGCTTGGTGATAGTGAGTGAGTGAGTAAGTCAGTTGTGTTTGATAGTAGGCTACAGTAGAGAGTGGAGGGGAGAGGAGAGGCAGGCTACAGTAAATAAGACAGGGAGGGCCAAGTGACCTATGGAGGTGGAGTCACTTGTCGGCATATTGCACACACACACACACACACACACACACACACACACACACACACACACACACACCAATGGGTACCTTGACAGTTAGCAAGCTCTCTCCCCACTATCGTCGATGTAATGGTTTGTGTTAATGGATATAGTGATGGTAATGGTGGTACAACATATGACAGGTGTCGAGGTAATGGTTGTAAAATTGGTAGATATGTGTGGTGAATATACTATACTGGTGGTGTTATGGTAATTATTATGGCAGTGAGAAGTTAGTTATCCTTAGCTTGGGATGGAATGGCAGGTAGTGTTGGTGATAATGGTAGTGTTGGTGATAATGGTAGTACAACAGGAACCACAATTACTAGTCTTGTTATGGGACTTGTTATCAGTTGTTGTACAGCACTGTGCGATACCGAGGCAAAAGTGCAAAGGTTAGGTATGGTGGGGGTGAGGCAGGCTGTGTGTGTGTGTGAGAGAGAGAGAGAGAGAGAGAGAGAGAGAGAGAGAGAGAGAGAGAGAGAGAGAGTATACAGTTCACATAAAGGACTGAGGGTGGGTGGATGGATGGAGGAAGAAAGGGCAGTGATTGATGGAGTGTGTTATGTAAGACTGAGGCCTTCTCTTGGTTCTCTCTCTCACTCTCTCTCTCTCTCAGCAATATTCCCTTGTGTGTGTGTGTGTGTGTGTGTGTGTGTGTGTGTATGATGTGGGCGTGGGACGGGCGTTGCTTAATTCATTATAAGTGTGTATTTTATGTGGGTGTGGGTGTGTGTACCAACATGGACTATAGGCAGATGTGTGGGTTTGTATATATACGAGCACAGACGAACATATAGACAAGTGTGTGTGTGTGTGTGTGTATATATGTGTGTATGTGTGTGTGTGCCAGCCAACCATGTAGCATATAATAGGATAGGACAGGCATGTGTGGGTTTGTTTACATTAACTTACAATAACAACCACAACAACATAGACAGGTATAAGTTGAGTTTGGGTGTGCACCGTTTAGAGTACAAGCAGTTATAGTCAGGTATGGAGGTAAGAGGTAAGAGGTATGGGTGGTGGTGGGTCAGGTTGGTGGGTTTTATGACAGGTGGATGTGTAGGTGGGGCGCGAAACGATATAGGTGGGCGCTAATTGGTGTAGGTGGGTGGAGGAGAAGGCAGTCCTAAATGTGTGTTTGAGAGAGAGAGAGAGAGAGAGAGAGAGAGAGAGAGAGAGAGATGGGGGAATTGAACGGGCCAAAATGTGGAAGAATGTGAGGAGTAGATAAGAGATGGAGGAGGGGGGGAGAATATGGAGGGAAAATAAGAGA
>JAWZYT010004757.1:2500-10000 GCA_034508575.1 Petrolisthes manimaculis
ACACTCACAATCCACAACCCCAAGCCCACCTGCATGAGTCGAAGCCCGAGGTGTGAATGAGGCGGGTCGAACCATTGGAGGCTTTGACTGGGTCGCAGATCTGTGGCTTCGAATCCGGACGGCTCGGGATACAATGTGGACTGTCAGTGTATGTCTCAACTCTTTAATGTTTCGTTCAATGTCGTTCAGAAAATTGGAGGTAAGTGAGTGCTTCAAATATTGCCATGAAACACCATCTATATAGAAGAAGCTCGTTCCGTGGTATATTCAGGAGGAATCAGATGCCTCCAATTCTCATACAGTTCACAGGGTCCTCAATGTACTTCTAAGGTTTCTTTCACTGGGTGGGTCGTATGCAAGAATATCCGTGGTGTTGACGTTGACGTGGTACTGGTACGATGGTTCTGTTATTTTTATATGGAGTCATCGTACCGGTACAGTATCACGCCATCGTCAGCACCATGCATGTTGTTAAGGGGAGGAGGATACAGTTGGTAAATCAGGAGCAAATTATTCCTCCAAACTATTCCAAGCAACATGCCACCATTATTTTTGTTCATCTAGTCCTGTTTTCTGGCATACTTTGGAGGAATCAAGGCACTCCAATGTACCAAAAGTATACTCTCCCCTTAACATATAACCCAGTCACTGTTTCATGTTATTGTAAGAGTTGTTGTGTGGAGTCAATTATAATTATTACAGTGGAGTAAACTCCACCAGCTGCCAATACAGTACAGTAAGGACACATGAAACAGACACATCTGAAACTGGGTCCTTCACTTAGCTATAATAAGGTAAGATGAGACTTTGTGTGTGTGTAGAGGCGTCGCATCCTAATCTATACTTGGAAAGGGCTCGTAATTATTATTTTTTTGTCTGCTTCATCATGTGTTGTCAGCTGTACAGTCATGGCTGATAGTGGTAGACCAGGGTTCAAGGAGTGTTGAAGACCAAGTGAACAGAGTTCGAACAAGTGAATTTTCCAAACCATTCTCAACGTTGAGAGAGGCTTAGAGGACTCACTTATTCGAACTGTGTTCAGTTGCTCTCCAACACTCCTTGGACCCTGGTCTACCACTATCAGCCATGGCTGTATTTCTCTCTCTACACTCCTAGTTTGGAATATTATGATGCCATTATACCGAAATCATATAGATGAAAGTACAGAAGTTTTTCACGAGATGTCAATTTAGGATTTTACAAAGATGAATAAAACTTGTGTGAAAATAAACAGTCCTGGGAATCCTGAGCTGCTTTACTTACGGGACCCTGTGATGTTATCAGAAATTGGAGATAAAATTGAGTCCTTCAAATACGGCCACGAAACACCACCTATATGGAAGGAGCTTGTTTCGTGGTATAGTCAGGAGGAATCAGAAGCCTCCAAAATCCATACACGATCACATGGCCCTTAATATGAATTCTAAAGTGGAAAACTATCGTACCCTTTGGAATCAGAGGCGCCTGGCTGAATAAAAATAAAAAGAAATTGTTCAGTCATCCGGTGTCAGAAAAGGTAAAAATCTGAGAAGACGTCACCAACTTAAAGAGAAATAATTACTTCATACCCAAGACTCTGTGATCGTGTATGAAAATTGGAGACTTCTGTTTCCTTCTGACTACGCCACGAAACAATCTCCTTTTATATAGCTCGTGTTTAGTGGTAATGAGTGAAGGACTCATTTACCTCCAATATTCTTACTACAATACAGGGTCACTTAAACACACACACACACACCAGTACAAACTACAAAGAGCATCCTAGGAAGAAAAGTTGTGAGTGAGATCTTCCTGTTTCTCGAAGATTGTGATTATGTAAACAACAAAACAGCCTGATGAAAAGAACAAGTAGGAATTGTACTAAAATAAAAAGAGCATTGATATGTAAAGAGGCACGATCGAAACACACTCTCTCTCTCCCTCTGACATTTGCAGGAAGAGGATGACACACACACACACACACACATATATACACCCGGCAGGCAGCGTATGGCAACTTCCTCTCTGCTGCCATCGCTGAGGACTTGCGTTGGGCGTGTCTGCTCAGTCAGTAGTCCCTCCCAGTCTGCCGAGTGAGGTTGTATCGCTTCTTGCCAGTGTTCAGCCTCCTTGTACACTCACTCACTCTACGCTCCACCGGATCATAAATCTTGTGTGTGTGTGTTGGTTTTGTCGACGATAAGCAGTACGAAACGCTGTTATTTTTGTTTGTTGCTGTTGTTGTTGTTGTTGTTTGTGGCGTCACCTTTTGCAACATTAGTGTGTGTGTGTGTAACTATTATAACTTATCTTGCCTAGTCGTTGGATGGCACAGTACTACTTTAAAACCAAATATGATAAATGGAAAATGTATAGCCTAATCTGAAAGGAACGAAGGTAATTGGTGCATAATATATAGGCTACGTCTAGGCTAGGCTACCTCGTTACATTATACATACATACATACAAGTGAGATCAGACGTATAATACTATATATGTATAAATGTAAGGAAAGCTAGATGCGACACGTAGCTTCTAAAGGGGATACAACACGCCCATGACAGAGACAACCAAGGAAATAATTCTTCACAGATCCAAATAAAAATAATAATAATAATAATCAAAGAAGTTAACTAGTGTATGACCAGCAGAACTTTTGACCTTCCTCGCCCCGTCTCGTCCTGTGCAGCCAGTCAAGATGAAGGTAAGTTACATGGACTGATTATTTGTACACACACTCGTGATACGTAATTTCTGACCAGAGATGAAGGGCAGGCACCACATACTTATGCATAGGCTACCCAGCATTCGAACTCAGCCTCTATAGGTGTACTGGGTGGGGAAGTGAACAATACCAGGCGATTCGAAGCTATCTACTCCTCACACTCTGGTCAGAAATTATGTATCACGAGTGTACAGTCACGAGTACTATTAATTAAGCATACAAGCTTTGGGGATGAAGCTTTGTACAATCCAATTCACCAACTAACTATTTCCCATGGTAATCTTGTTGTACATATATTTACTGTCTCTTGAATACTTACGAATTAGTACTCGTGACTGTACATACATCCTCACCTTGGACATCTGTTCTACGTATATTATTTGTATGATAGACCATTTGTATATCGTAGTCCCCATTATATACAAACTGCCTAAATTATCGTATATATAGTTTAAATCCGATGATGATACGTAATTTGGACGCAAAGTGACTTGGGCCATTTCTTTAAGAGGGTGGCTACATTAGTTTGCCCTTTACCCTCGTGGTGTGTATGTGCCGGCAAGTCACTGTAATAGTAATAGAGGTACCGGTACCTTAATTGTGTTCTTACTTATTTATTTACTTTATGTGACATTTGATTTAGGTATACTCGTGACATTTGATATAGGTATACTCGTGACACTTTACTTATGGGTACCGAACTGAAGAGAGGTTGAATAGTTCATTATTAATAATAATAATAATAAACGGTTTATTGAGAAGAGAGCAGCCATGGGCTGAAAATATACTTTTACAAATAACTGATGAAAAATGAAATGAAGTATTAAGTGTGTGTGTGTGTAAGGAAGGGATACATTGTGTGTGTGTGTGTATGTGTGTAAGGAAGGGATACAGTGTGTGTATGTGTGTGTTTAATAAGCTACTTGGGTTTAGTAACGTTTAGCCTAACTATAATCTGTAACAGTATAGGCTAACTCTTTAATGCTACTCTCTCGTATCTGTGTCTATATTATTTTTTAAAGAATTTGGCCACGAGACTTCTCCATTGTGAATGATAATATGTATTTGCATATTATTCAAACCCGTATAAGTGATTTATTACATTACGTCATCGAATTGGACAGAGAACGTACGGTAGATTTTATTGTGGAGAATTTTCAAGGTAATTGTAATCTATTGTGAGAGAAATGAAGCTTGATTACTTACCCCTCCAAATAATGCTTAAATAATGCTCTGCTCTTATGCTGAACGGTCTGTTTCTTGGCATAATTTGTAGGAATATGTAACCCTCAAAATTCTTCCACTAGATTTTACTAGCTTATTAAGAGGAGGTTTTTTCGTTGGTGAATTGGAAAGTCTGTGATTCCTCCAAAACTACGACACAAAATCGATCCCCTATTAATACGGTACCAAAATGAGAGCGTCAGTTTTCTGGTTTAGTTAGGAGGAATCAGTAGCCTTCCAATTTAGAGACAAAAGCACATCCCCTTAAGGAGGACCCTGTGAACTTGTGTATTAAAATTGGAGGCTTCTGATTCCTCCTGACCATGCCACAATACAATCTCCTTCCATAATTAGCCTAATTAAAATAGAGGGTAATTATGATAGAAAAAAACGTAGTGCAAAACGCCATTAGAATAAATTAATACCAAACATTACGACATTGTTTATATATTAGTCTGTGTGGAGAATCTTAAACCCTGTAGTACCCGGCTGAATCAAACTTACCATTACTTAATTTAATGTAACATAACGTAATCAAAAACCATACCTAAGTAAATCAGAGTAAATCTAACATAACGTAATCAAACCAAACCATTCTAGAGCAAACTTAACTAAACCATACCTAATCAAACTAGAGACAGCCTAACCACACCTAACCAAATCTAACCAAACCAGAGCAAACCTAACCAAATCTAACCATACCAAAGCAAATCTAACCAAACCTAACCAAAGCAAATCTAACCAAATCTAACCAAACCAAAGCAAACCTAACCAAATCTAACCAAACCAAAGCAAACCAAACCAAATCTAACCAAACCAAAGCAAACCTAACCAAATCTAACCAAACCAGAGCAAATCTAACCAAATCAAACCAAATCTAACCAAACCAAAGCAAACCTAAGCAAATCTAACCAAACCAAAGCAAACCTAACCAAACCAAAGCAAACCTAACCAAATCTAACCACACCAAACCAAACCTAACCAAAGCAAAACAAACCTAACCAAATCTAACCAAATCTAACCTAACGTAACCAAACCAAACCTAACTAATCCTCATCTGCCTAATGTGTATGATGTCACATGTTATTTTTTACCTGTATCTTAAATTATATGTTTGGTTGGAATTTCTCCATATGAATAGGCTACTCCGAGAGAAGTTGATTAGGCTATTCAATTTTGATCCCTGAGTCTGTACGGCATAAGGGTGGAAGTAGAGCGAACGTTAATTTAACTACACTTATAGCCTATACGGTACTTGGTTTTACAGGAGGTCTCGTATCTGTGAAATGATTATAGAGAGTAGGAGAGAAAAGAAAATGTTGGTTGGAGGAGAGGAGATAAAGTAAAGGACGAGATGAAGTGGAAACAGATATTGTAAAATGCATGAGGAGTGTGAGTTTAATTGTAGATCAGTCCACCAGGGAGATGAAACAAAAAACGAAGATGAAACGAACTAAACGAACATGAATTGTTTATTACAACACGTACAGTGGCAGAATGAACATGAAAACAAACTCTAGAATCTCCCAGTACGAAAAAAACAAACAATACCGGTATATATAAAAGAGGTGGGTTGTTTTGTGTCTAGGAAACGATGCAACGAAAGAGAAAACTCTTATTTGATAACACTGAACTCGTTCGTCTGTTTCATGGCATAGTTTGAAGGAATCTGTAGCCTTTTTTTTATATATATATTTATGGAGAAGTGAATCTTTTAATTAAGGTGACTTTTTATGTCAAAGAAATGGAGGGTTATAGTGTTTCTTTCCTCCAAATAATGCAACGAAACAGAAAACTCCTATTTGATAAATACCGAACTCGTTTGTCTGTTTCCTGGAATAGTTTGAAGGAATCATTAGTTGTTTTTTTTCCAAGAAGAAGCGAATCTCTTTATGTCAAGGAAATGGAGGACTATAGTGATTCCTTCCTCCATACGATTCCTCTGAACAAAAAAAACCTATTTGATAACACTACACTCGTCTGTTTCTTGGCAGAGTCTAGGCTAGTCTGTACGAGATATCATTAACCATCTAGTTCGCCCTAAAACAAAATCATTACAAACCCCTTGAAGCGAGCGATGTCAGGTCAGGATAAAAAAGTAAAACTAAAAAACTCAGTGGCGAAGTGCGAGTGAAAAAATAAAAAATCTTGGGTGGCTTGAACTGGGAGTAGCAGGCGCCTCCTTCCACAATTAGACGCTGTAATCAGAATTTCAAATGCCGGGAGGAATGTGATGGAGAGAGAGAAGGAAGGAAGGAAGGAAGGAAGGAAGGAAGGAAGGAAGCTATTACAGTGCTGGAGACGCAGTTAGTGATCCGTGATGGTGTTGGTGATTGAGTTATTACACTGGAATAGGATTGATTTACACCATCTGAGACCCTTATAATGTATTAAAGGAATCGTGTCAAACCCTGGGAGGAATGTGACAAGAGATGGAGGCCAGCTATTGCATTGTTGGTGACGGTGTTCGTGATTGTGTTGGTGATTGAGTTATTACACTGGAATGGGGATTGATTTACATTTAGCCTACAGCTTCTGAGACCCCTATAATGTATTAAAAGGAATCGTGTCAAATGCTGGGAGGAATATGACAGAAGGAGGAGAATGTGAAGGACAGGTATTGCAGTGTTGGTGATGGTGTTGGTGATTGTGTTGGTGATGGAATTATTACACTAGAATAGGGTTGGTTAACATTTACAGCTTCTGAGGCACCAATAATGTATTAAAAGAAATCGTGTCAAATGCTGGGAGGAGGAATGTGACAGGAGGAGGAGAATGTGGAGGGCAGCTAGACTATTGCAGTGTTGGTGATGGTGTTGGTGATTGAGTTATTACACTGGTATGGGCGAGGTTTGATCACGGTTACCGGTGCCAGGATGTATTAAATGAATCGTGTCCAATGCTGTGAGGAATTTGATAGAGGTCGGGCAGGAGGGATGCAACCTACTACTGTGATCGTGATTGTGGCAGTGATGGACTTATTATAATACACTGGTCGGCTATGAAGTTGAGTTACAGCTACCGATGCCTTAATAATTGAAAGGAATTTGATACAGATGGAGACGAGGTAGAGTGAAGGAAGATGTTAACAATATTGATAATGGTATAAGTGATTGAATTATTACACTGGGATAGGGATGATTACAACTACCTATGCTAGAATGTTAATTAAGGGGAGGGTATAGTTTTTGTATTTTTGGAGATAATGTTCCCTCCAAACTATTCCAGGCAACAGGATTACATTACTTTACTTCATCTGGGTCTGTTTCCTGGCGTACTTTGGAGGAAACAAGTTGCTCTAATGTACCAAAAGTATACTCTCCCCTTAAAGGAATCATGATAATTGTTGGGAGGAATTTGATAGAGAAGGAGACGAGGTAGACTAGGCTAGAGGGAAGCAAGATGTTAACAGTATTGATAATGGTATAAGTGATTGAATTATTACACTGAATTGGGATGTATTACTGTTCTCGATGACTGAATACTAACATTAATTGAGGGGGTAATACATGTCCTCCTAAGTAGGTTAGCCTATGCCAGGAAACAGCTCCTGATTAACAAAAATAAGGGTG
>JAWZYT010004758.1:0-2500 GCA_034508575.1 Petrolisthes manimaculis
CCACTTTTTTCACTATATACCAAATCACTTCATAATATTTTTTTTTCACTTCAATAATTTCTTTCACTCTATACATAATATTCTATATATTTAAACTTCACTTCAAAATTATCACTTTCTCTCCTCTCCTCATTTCCATTCACTTCACCACTAAACTCCTCCTCACTTCACTCCACTCCCATCACTATAAATCCTATCATCACCATTTCACTCCACTTTTCTTACTCCACTCTACTACTCCTTTCCTCCACTCCCTTCAACGATATAATGGCGGGTCGTTTTTCAAGGTAAAGTAAAAGGAGGACGGAGGAGGAGTAAGAGAGGGAGAGAGGGTGAGAGGGAGGGAGGGAGAGAGGAAGGGAGGGAGGGAGTAATGAGGGTGGAGTAGGAAATAGATAGCAGGTTACTAAGTAGTCTCAAAACAGGGACTTCTCTGTGTAATCTAGAAAAATAAGTTATGTACACACACACACAAAATGGGATTGTGTGTGTGTGTGTGTGTAATATGCCTATATAAGAGAGTGTGTGTGTGTGTGTGTGCATACTCTTAATTTAAATGTGTGTGTGTGTGTACTCTTAATTTAAATGTGTGTGTGTGTGTGTGCATACTCTTAATTTAAATGTGTGTGTGTGTGTACTCTTACTTTAATTGTGTGTGTGTGTGTGTGTGTGTACTAGGAGTGTTTCTAAGTATTAGGTGTGTATGTAAGAGACACACAAAACTACACCACCACTACTACCACTACCAGCCAGGAAGTGCTATGAAGAAGGTTGCCTAAGTCACACACACACACACACACACACACACACACACATATCACCCTCCTCCTCCACCACTCCTCCTCCTTCACTACTCGTCCTCCTCCACTCCTCTTTCTCCTCCTCCACTCCATCTCCTCCTCCACCTCCTAGTCCCTCCACTCCTCCTCCTCCTCCTCCTCCTCGTCCCTCTCTCTCTCTCTCTCTCTCTCTCTCTCTCTCTCACACACTCTCTCTCTCTCTCTCTCAACTCAGATCTTTTGTCCCTCGTGGCATATCAATTCCACCGAACACAAGTCAATCTCATCCACTTCAATCACGACCACAGACAGACTCACTCCTTCCTACTCAGATGTCTTTCCATTTAACAATAACAAAATATATAAAAGTAGTACCAAGGCAAAAAAACAACAACAACATAATAATAAAATGATACTAGTGGTACCAACGCAAAACAAATGAATAAAAAAAACTAGTGGTATCAATGCAAAAAATAAATAAAATAAAAAATAAAGTGATATCAATGAAAAAAAAAAAAAAAAAAAAAAAAAAAAAAAAAAAAATTAAAGTGGTATAAAATTCAAACAAACAAACAAACAAACAACAACAACTATTTCTTAATCCTTTCTATTCAATACAAAATAATAATATCAAGCAAGAAGAAAACAAAACACCCCTAAACATACAACCACATACACATACACACCTCACCCATCCTTAAACACACACACACACACACACACACATACACGTTCCTGTGGATGTACATATTTAGGTTTCATGCCCATGCCTAGGTCTGGTCTCTAAAGATGGACTTACCTGGGTTGGGTTGGGTTGGGTTGGGTTGAGTTGGGTTGGGTTGCGTTAGGTTGGGTTAGGTTGGGTTAGGTTAGGTTGCGTTAGGTTGGGTTAGGTTGGGTTGGGTTAGGTTGCGTTAGGTTGGGTTGCGTTAGGTTGGGTTGGGTTAG
Source organism: Petrolisthes manimaculis (assembly GCA_034508575.1). Lineage (NCBI taxonomy): Eukaryota > Metazoa > Arthropoda > Malacostraca > Decapoda > Porcellanidae > Petrolisthes > Petrolisthes manimaculis. The sequence goes on from JAWZYT010004758.1 coordinate 1,728, forward strand.
ATTGGGTTGCGTTAGGTTGGGTTGGGTTGGGATGGGTTTGGGTTGGGATGGGGTTGAGTTGGGTTAGTTGGGTTGGGTTGGGTTGGATTGGGATAGGAAGGGTTGGGACAGGTTTAAAAGGGGTTGACTTAGGTTGAGTTATAATCATAAACGTAAATATACATACATACAGAGAGACACATAATCATACACGTAAATACAGTATACTCAACCCAGTCACATGAATATTTAGGATTGTTTTTATTGGGAAGGTATAATGACTCACTCGCATATCACTTCTTTCTTTCTCTGTATGTCTGTCTTCTGTGTGTGTGTGTGTGTGTGTTCCTAGCCTCCCACTACACTATACAGTATATCCAAAACCAGATTAGCGTCTACTATGGGGCACGCCTCACACACACACACACACACACAGACAGCAAGAAAGCAACACTGAACACACACACACACACACACAGAGACAGCAAGAAAGCAACACTGAACACACACACACACACACACACACACACACTGAACACACACACACATAAACTGTTTGTCGGCTGTATACCCCAACCTGACTTCAGTATAGATTCGGTTTACCAACCTGAATTCAGTATACAAGTAGATGTGTATACCTGTGTGTATATCTTAGATTGTGTACATATCACCTATCTCTTCCTATATACTATACTCTGTTCAAAACTTGTGTTCCATTTTCTTTATCTATCTGTGTCTATTTCTATCTATATCTTTCTATCTATCTCTATCTGTCTATCTATATAGGGGGAATA
>JAWZYT010004758.1:7500-10000 GCA_034508575.1 Petrolisthes manimaculis
TGTACTCTGAGAACGAAAGGGAGAGGGAGGGAGGGGGAGGGGGAGAGGGAAGTGAGAGGAGAGGGGGAAAGGGAGGAGGGAAAAGGGGGAGGAGGAAAAGGAGAGGGAGGGAGAGGGAGGGAGGGAAGGAAGGGAGAGAGGGAGTGGATGCTGTGAGAGAGGATGAGGTTGAGTGGGAGTGGATGCAGTGAGAGGGGAGAGAGGGGAGGGATGCAGTAAGAGGGGGAGAGAGGGGAGGGATGCAGTAAGAGGGGAGAGAGGGAAGGGCTTACCACCACCACCTGTGAGACTGAGTTAAGTGCTTTGTTCCTGTGTGGTTGGTTCCCCTCACCTCCCCTCACTTACTCTACCACCACCCCTTCCTCCCATCACATATCTTCCTTCTCCCCCTCACCTCACCTACTCTCCTACCACCCCCATTCCTCCTCTCACTATTTCCCTCACCTATTTCTCCTTCTCCCCTCACCTCCCTTCCCTACCTCCCCTATTCCCCTCATTTATTTCTCCCTCTCTCCTCTCCTTCTCCCCTCACCTCCCCCATTCCTCACTTATTTCTTCTCATCTCTCCCCTCACTCGACCATAACCACCCATTCATTCCCCTCCCTTCCCCTCTTCCACATATGAGTGAGGGTATAGGGGATGGCACTGTTGTCATAGATTGGGATGGGTTGGCACTGTTTTGAGGGTCACTGGCTAGGGCGTGGCACCAAACACACACACACACACACACATTCACATCTACATACATACACACTCCCTCTCTCTTACACATATACATACTATCTCCCTCTTTATCTTTTACACACACACACATACATTCACCTTCTCATATACATCCACATACATACTCCCTCTATATTTTAGACACACACACACACACACACACAAGCTCTTTATCTCATTCACACAATCATGAACACACACACACACTGTACACTTATCAACAAGTTCATTCTCTCTCTCTCTCTCTCTCTCTCTCTCTCTCTCTCTCTCTCTCTCTCTCTCTCTCTCTCTCTCACACACACACACACACACACACACCTGGCACTCACTCAAGCTACAGTACCTTCCCTCATTCCTCTTCCTTATCTTCACTATCATCAAAGTTATCATCACTGTCAATTAGTTAGGCCAGTAGTTCATTCATTTAATAAATCACCATCAACATTTTAATTAAGAATCCTGTAATTGTGGTATGAAAAAAAAAAAAAAAAATGGAGGCTTCTGATTCCTCCTGAGTATGCCACGAAACAAACAACCTCCTTCCATAGTATAAATAATAATAAAGTGGCGTTTCGTGGCCCTTCCCTTTCCCTTATATTCCCCTTACTCCCCTTCCCTTCCCCTTACTCCTCGTCCATTCCCCTCACTACCCTTCCTTTCCCCTCACTGCCTTTCCCTTTCCCTTATATTCCCTAGGGGCAAGGACTGAAAAGATGCCCTCATTCCCACGTTCAAGGAGAAAAAAGGGGAAGACAGAGGAAAAAGTGAGAGTGGAGGGATGTGTGTGTGTGTGTGTGTGTGTGTGTGTGTGTTGTAAGGAGGATGGGGGGGTTGAGGAAAGGAGAGTAGTAGAACATGTGTGTAGAGACTGAGAAAGAATTAAGATTGAGTGTTGTAGAGGACACACACACACACACACACATAGGGGCGGAACAATTGTAGTGTAGGCCTACCAAATTACTATTACTGAGAGAGAGAGAGAGAGAGAGAGAGAGAGAGAGAGAGAGAGAGAGAGAGAGAGAGAGAGAGAGAGGAGAGAGAAGAGAGAGAGAGAGAGAGAGAGAGAGAGAGAGAGAGAGAGAGAGAGAAATGGAAGAGTATGCAGACAAGGCGACTGAGGATATATAGAAGAGGGAAAGGAAGATAAAAGAAGAGGAAAGGGAGGAAAGGAAGGATAAAGAGGAAAGGGAGGAAAGAGAGGAAAGAGAGGGTAAAAGAAGGAGGAAAGGGAGGAAAGGGAGGATAAAAGAGGGAAGGGAGGAAAGAGGAGGAAAGAGGAGGAAAGAGGGAAGAGAGGGTAAAAGAAGGGATGAAGGGAGGAGAGATGATAAAAGAATGAAAGACACAGAGATGAGATGAGATGACTGGGAAATGAAGAGTTAAGCAGTCAGGGTGATGAGCCTTCAACTTCCTCTCTCTCTCTCTCTCTCTCTCTCTCTCTCTCTCTCTTATTTGGATGTTATTTTTTTTTCTCTCTCTGTATATATTTATGTAGAATTAAACAGGGACAGGCTGAATAGGATGAGCAGGGTGTGTGACAGGGTAGTGTAGCAAGGATGAGAGTGGCAGGGTTCAGTGAAGCAAGCAAGGTGTGGTAGGGTGTAGTGAGGCAGAGAAGAGTGAGATACAGAGTGAGTGTAGAGTGGAGCAGGTGGCATGAGGCAGGGTGTGGCAGGCAGAGGTAGGGATGGGTGAGTGAGTGGGTGGATGGGTGAGTGAGGTTAAGTGGGTGTCTTATGACCATGAAGGCAGTCACCGTGGGAATGGCAGCTTTTG
>JAWZYT010004758.1:15000-22500 GCA_034508575.1 Petrolisthes manimaculis
ATTACACACAACACACATAATTACACACACCATCACCAGCATCACGCAAAACCTGGCACACACACACATACATACACATCATTTTACACACACACACAATTACCACCATCAATCACAAACTGACCTACACATTCACACACAAACTGACCCCCTACCCCTCCCCCCAACACACATCATTTTACATACACACACACACACACACACACAATTACCCCAACAACTACCACATCACCATCACATATAAACTGACCCCCCACAAACACACACACACACACACGAACTGACCCCTCCCTCCCTACCCACAACACACATCATTTTACACACACACACACACATACACACAATTACCCCAACAACTCTCCAACAACAAAACTCTCCACCAGAGGGCACGACACACACACACACACACAAAAGCTCACATTCCCTGCCATGACACGTCTCCATTAACTTTATTTACAGCTCACAAACACTGCTAAACACCCTACGTAGTTGACCTGTCTCTCTCTCTCTCTCTCTCTCTCTCTCTCTCTCTCTCTTACACACACACACAAACCATTCCCATCAATCATCAACCTCAAATAATATACTGTGTATTTTCAGCCTTATGACTGCAACCTCAATAAACCGTTTATTATTATTATTATTATTATTGTTATTATTATTATTATTATTATTATTTTTACTATTTGTTTTTTTTTTTTGGCTGCATTTTTATCAATAAACCGTTAATTATTATTATTATTATACAGACCTCCCTTATACCCCCCCCCCCCAAATCTCTCTCTCTCTCACACACACACCAGTCACTCTCTCTCTCCACACATGACAGCAGTCTCTCTCTCTCTCTCTCTCTCTCTCTCTCTCTCTCTCTCTCTCTCTCTCCACATGCCAGCAGTCTCTCTCTCTCTCTCTCTCTCTCTCTCTCTCTCTCTCTCACACACACACACACACACACACACAAGCTGACACGAGAGGAATGGTAAGCAAGTCGACGAGTGTCTCACCCTAATCTAAGCATACCTTGTCACCACCAACTCTACTTTATACCTTCCTCCTTCACCACCACCACCACCACCACAACAACAACAAGCACCATCACTACAACTACTACTACCTTCCTCCATCACCACCACCACCACAACAAACACCATCACTACTACTACTACTACAACTACTTCCCCCCTCCACTACCACCACCACCACCACCACTACTACTTTCCTCCTTCCTTCTATTTCCTTCACCCTCACCACCACCATCATCATCATCTTTCTTCACCACAATCATCATCATCACTATAGAATTACGTAATAAACACCAATTTCACAACAAAAGTCACGTGATTCATTACAATCGTACTATTATGATTACATATTATCGTTATCAAATGCGTTGTTACCAATTAAAAAAACCTACTATATTGTATTTTAAGTGTTGTTGTTGCCAGAGCGGAGAAAATATTATGAGACCTTGTTATGAATTATTGTAGTATCTTAAAAATGTATACTACCACAACTACCACTATTACCATGCTTCCTACCACTATTACCATCCTCCCTACCAACCTACCAACACAACTACCACCATCACCATCCTCCCTACCACCAACCACCACCAACACTACCACAAACTACCACAGCAATTCCTATCATACTCTACCACAACCACAACCACCACCACCATTCCCTACCACCACAACTACCATAATACCCCACCACCACCACCATACATACATACATACATACAATACATAGTTGAGGGTTGATATTAATCACTGTGGCTGTCCTTCAAACCACATCTGTCACCTCAATTATTTAGTGGATATTTGATGCCAAACACACACACACACACACACACACACACACACACACATGACACACACACACATACACACACACACACACATGACACATACATACACACACAAAATTAGTAGATTATTTGATGCCAACCATACACATACCACATTACATATTTTCACACACACATACATATATACATTCACACACACCACACATACATTCACACACACATCACATAACACATACATACACACACAGGTCATGTCATACACGCACACACAAACAGTTATACTCCTATCATACATACATACATACACGTTCAAAACCGGCTTAATCTCAATTAGAATTCTCACAACATACACACACACACACACACACACAATCTCGAACACAAGTACACACACACACACACATCTCCAACACAAATACACACACACACACACATCAACACAAACACACACACATCAACACAAATACACACACAACACAAATACCCACGCAACACACATACACACACACATCTCCTACACAAATACACACACACACACACCTTAAGTACACAAATATCCGAGGCACGTGCTACCTACCACACCTCAAACACACACACACACACACACACCGGAAATACAGTCACGGGCAAAAGATACTGACTACCTGTACAGCACAAAGAGATCTTGAACACACACACACACACACACACACACACACATAAAGACATAAGGTTGCTTTTTATATCTACAACTAACTTTTATTTTTGACACACACACACACACAAAAAAAAAAAAAAAAAAAAAAAAAAAAAAAACTTCCCCTCACCTGTACGGTAGGTAGGCAGACAGACAGACCTACAGACACACAGACAGACAGACAGGGTGAAGTATGTTGGCAGATAGTGGGTGTCGGCGGCAGGTGTAATCCGTATATACGAGGTCAAGGTCAAGGTCACCAAGACGATAACAATAATGAGGTCAACATCAGTCACTACTCCTTGTTGTTGTTGTTGTTATTGTTGTTGTTATGCCACTGAACGAACTTATTGTTATTATTATTATATATATTTTACCACTTCAAAATCTTATGGCACCACACTCATTATTATTATTATTATTATTGTTGTTATTATTATTATTATTTCAAAACCTTATAGCAACGCACTTATTATTATTGTTATTGTTATTATTATTATTTATATTTTACCACTGCACAACTTTATGTCCTCATTCACTTCACTATAATATTAATTAAATCACGTCGTCATTAATTTACATCACGTCTTGGATAACAGTTCAGTCACAATCAAATAACCACCAATACTTTCATTCCATCCATCGTGCAAATAAATCACTATCATTATCAAAATATAATCATACAAAAACACCTTTGTCAACTCAACCCCCTCAATTATTATTATTATTATTATTAGTATTATTATTATTATGAGGTGTTGCAAAATCATACATACACGTGTTGTTCTTTATGACCAATATATTTACTACGATGGAAGGAAAGTGTTGGTGGATATTTGACTGTGGCTGTACATAGTATATAAATTAATTATATAGCACAAACATCACAAAAAGTCATAAATTAATACTTTCACGGTTTCTTCACACACACATACACGTAATTTTTCCACACCATCAATAGAAATAAAGACGCGAAAGAATAAACACCATTTTTATAAAGAGGTCACTCCCCAAAACAACAAAAGGTAATCTAACCCTATTCATTGCCTAGATGAGAGAGAGAGAGAGAGAGAGAGAGAGAGAGAGAGAGAGAGAGAGAGATGCTACGATTCTGCTATAGTCTGTTCAAAATTTGTGTTCCACTATAACCTCTATCTATCGAGCTATTTCTATCTGTCTATCTATCGCTATTTCTATCAATCTAACTTATCTCTATTTATTTATCTATCTATCTAACTATCTCTATTTATATATCTATCGCTCTATCTATCTATCTGTGTGTGTGTGTGTGTGTGTGTGTGTGTGGTTGCCGCTAATGTCACAACAATGCACTCTAGAATTTCAAGACTGTGGCGGCAATCTGATTGTTGGTTCCTTGTTATATATAAAGAGAGAGAGAGAGAGAGAGAGAGAGAGAGAGAGATGGCTGTTGATAGGGTATTGTGAGAGTTTAGGAGTGAAGTGGAGGGAGAGGAGGGAGAGGTGACGGGCGGAAGAGGAAGGAAGGGACAGGGGTGTGAAGTGGGAAGCGTGAGAGAGAGAGAGAGAGAGAGAGAGAGAGAGAGAGAGAGAGAAGAGAGAGAGAGAGAGAGAGAGAGAGAGAGAGGTAAGCTTGTTGTTGGCCCTTGAGATGAGTAGACAGACAGACAGACAGACAGACAGACTGGTAGGTTGGCTGGCACGACCAAAGTGTGAGAAACAAGTGAACCAGAGTATACAGTGTGTGTGTGACAGAGATAGAGAGAGAGAGAGATAGAGAGAGAGAGAGTAAAAGAGGCAGTGACAGTAGTTAGTAAGGGTGCCTACCACTACTACCACTGCCACTGCCACCAACACTGTCTAGGTCACTTCTGGCACCACTAAAATTTCACTACCACCACCACCACCAACAACAACATCACTACTACAATTACTTCATTCTTCACTCCACCATCACTACCACAACCACCACAACTACTACAATTATTTCATCCGTTACTACCATCACTACCACTACCACCACAACCACCAACAACATCACTACTACAATTACTTTATTCTTCACTTCGTCACCACCACCACTACTACCACTACCACCACAACTACTACAATTATTTCATCCGTCACTCTACCATCACTACCACAACTACCACAACCACCACCACTACTACAATGATTTCCTTCTTCACTTCCATCACTACCAACATCACTACTGTAATAATTTCATTCTTCACTTCGTCACCACCACCACTACTACCACAACCACCACCACTACTACAATTATTTCATTCTTCACTTCTAACACCAACACCACCACTACTACTACTACAATTATTTCATCCGTCACTCCACCACTACAACCAACACTACAACCACAATAATATCATCAATCACTCCACCACCACTACTACTACCACCACTGACGCCAGCACTACCTCGGTCACTCGTGTTGGCACTACTACCATCACTAGGCACTACCACCACCACCACCACTAGTCTGAGTGCCACACCACGGCTGACTGAGCAGTAAACCACTACGGTGCCCACAACAGCTGCCACTACCCTTGCCCTACCCTACCCTGCCATACCCTTCTCATACCCACCTCTCTTCCCTCCTCCCTCCTTCCCTACTTAACCCTGGCATACCCTACTCTTCCCTACCCATGCCTACCTCTCTTCCCTCCTTAACCCTACCCTACCATCTCCTGCCTTACCCACCCCTACCCTAATCTCCTCTCTCCCTCCCTCCCCCCCAGTTCTCAGCCATGCCCTTCCTCAACTCCCCCCCCCTCTCTCTCCCTCCCTTCTCCCCCTCCTCCTCTTTCTCTCGCTCTCCCCAGCCCTTCCTTCCTTACTGTACCCTCCTCACGCTCCATGCCCCAACACACACACACACACACATACTCTCTCTCTCTCTCTCTCTCTCTCTCTCTCTCTCTGATACACCCGTACCCTCTTTATTTAATTAGCCACCCTTCCCCCCCACCTACATATACCCTTGCGAATCTTACATACCCTCCCTCCCTCCCACGCCCTACTCCCTTTCATTGTCTCCCTTCCTCCCTCCCTCCCTCCTACTCACGCTTCTCTCCCCTCCTCTCCTCACTCCTTCCATCCTATCCATGTTCTATTCGCCTCATTCCTCTACTTAACTCTCCTCTCTCTCTCTCTCCTGCCTCCCTTCCTTACTCCCTACCCACCCTCCCTTCCTTACTCCCTACCCACACTCCACCCTTCTTTATATCAAACTAATAATATATAAACCATTCTTTATATCAAACCCTTCTTTATATACAACTGATAAAATATATATAAACCATTCTTTATATCAAACTAATAATATATAAACATTTTTTTATATATCCAACATGATAATATATAAATCTTTCTATATCCAATTAATAATATATAAATCCTTCTTTATATACAACTAATAATATATTATTTTATAAATCCCTCTTTATATACAACTAATAATATATAAACACTTCTTTATATCCAAGTGAAAATATATAAAAAAACCTTTTCTATATACAAATAATAATATATTAATCCTTTTCTATATCAAACTAATATATAAAAAACATTCTTTACATAAAACTCATAATATATATAATTATAACCCTCATCTTTTTCCTCATCCTATTTCACCATGTCACAAAACACAGCCTTTATCAGAACCATTGAAGGAGTGTCTGTGTGTGTGTGTGTGTGTGTGTGTGTGTGTGTGTGTGTGTGTGTGTGTGTGTGTGTGTGTGTGTGTGTGTCTGTGTGTGTGTGTGTCTGTGTGTGTGTGTGTCTGTGTGTGTGTGTCTGTGTGTGTGTGTGTGTCTGTGTGTGTGTGTGTGTGAGTGTGTGTGTGTGTGTGTCTGTCTGTGTGTGTGTGTCTGTCTGTCTGTGTGTGTCTGTGTGTGTGTGTCTGTCTGTCTGTGTGTGTCTGTGTGTGTGTCTGTCTGTGTGTGTGTGTCTGTCTGTGTGTGTGTGTCTGTGTGTGTGTCTGTGTCTGTGTGTGTCTGTGTCTGTGTGTGTCTGTGTATGTGTGTGTGTGTCTGTGTGTGTGTGTGTGTGTGTGTGTGTGTGTGTGTGTGTGTGTGTGTGTGTGTGTGTGTGTGTGTGTATGTGTGTGTGTGTGTGTGTGTGTGTACAATGTTCAGACTACATCACGGGAAGGAAGGAAAATTACATATAATGGTGACACCCGCATTCAAACACACACACACACACACACACACACACGAAGGGAGAGGGAGGCGGTGTCCTTTACATTTATCTTATCATTGCCCTTCCTTTCCATCCCTTACTTGTGGACGGGTCTCTCTCTCTCTCTCTCTCTCCTTCAAACGTTACATACAATACAGTAGTCTATAGTTTATATCCAGACCAGAACTAAACTAAATATATCTGTGGTTAACTATTGATACACTATATATATTTTAATAATAATAATAATAATAATAATAATAATAATAACCATAGATACACTATATATATTTTAATAATAATAATAATAATAATAACCCTGGATACACTATATATATTTTAATAATAATAATAATAATAATAATAATAATAATAATAACAATAATAATAATAACAATAATAATAATAATAATAACAATAATAATAATAATACCACCACCTTTCTTCATAAAATAATAACAAATTTCTTCATAATAATAATAACAATACAAAAGTTGGGGGATGAAGAAAGAGGAGATTTTGGTTTGACTGAAGGACGAGGGAAAAATAAATTAATGTGCCAGCCTGTATGTTGGTCCCTCCTAGCTTTTCACACACACACACACACACACACACACACACACACACTCCTTCCCACTCTTGCACTCCCACACACACACACCACTCCTTCCCACTCTTGCACTCCCACACACACACAAACACACACACACACAGCAGCAGCATTTTCCCTCCTGAACACTAGACCACTAACCTCACCTCCAACTTCCACTCCCACACACACACACACACACACACACACACAGAGACTAGCTTCCACTACCAGACACTGTCCCTC
>JAWZYT010004758.1:27500-30000 GCA_034508575.1 Petrolisthes manimaculis
AAAACGAGACTTAACAAAAAAATTAACAATCTTCAATAACCTAACAACACAACAACTTTGAACCACAACACATAAAAACAACAACAAAATCATCACTATCTCTTCACAACACACACACACACACACAACATTTCATCTCAGCACACCACAACAACAACAACATGCACACACAATTCACAACACGCACAGAGAGAGAGAGAGAGAGAGAGAGAGAGAGAGAGAGAGAGAGAGAGAGAGAGAGAGAGAGAGAGAGAGAGAGAGAGAGAGAGAGAGAGAGAGAGAGAGAGGGTAGGTAGGGAGGGAGACAGCAAGGGTCAGGTGACGTGGGTGTGTGATTGAGCCAAGGTAAATGAAAACAGATGTGTGTGTGTGTGTGTGTGTGTGTGTGTGTGTGTGTGTGTTGGCTCACCTGTCACGGAATTAGGTGTGTTGTAGTGGTCTGGGGTGGTCTGGGGTGGGGTGGGGAGGAGGGAGAGAAAATGGAGAGGGAGAGAAAATGGAGAGGGAGAGAAAAGGAGAGAAGGGAGGGGAAGGGAGGGAGAGAGAAAGAGAGGAAGGGAGATAGAAAGGGAGAGGAGGGAGGAAATTATGTAGAAATAATGTGTAGTGTAAAGGAAAGACTACACTGAGACGAGAATTGAAGTGTCTCTCACTCACACACACACACACACACACACACACACACACACACACACACACACACACACAAGCGACACACACAGCAAAACACACACAAAGCTACACACACACAAAGCGACACACACACACACACAAAGCAACACACACACACACATTTTCAAAGCAATATATATACAAACAACAAACAAACACACACAAATATTAAAAGCAGATTACGGTATATTATATAACACCAGCAAACACACACACACACACACACACAAACAACAACAAAACACACAAGCACAATGAACAGATAAACACAACAGTAAGCAATAAGCGGCTGAACACACAACACAGTAAACAAACAAAAATATTGGAGCCTCCTGATTCCTCCAAAATATGCCAGGAAACACCATGAATAAATCGTACGTATTTATATATATATGTATGTATGTATGTATGTGTGTAAGTATATATACACATGAATAAATCGTATGTATTTATGTGTGTAAGAATATATACACATGAATAAATCGTATGTATTTATATATATATGTATGTATGTATGTATGTGTGTAAGTATAATTTTTTATATATACACATGAAAAAATCGTATGTATTTATGTGTGTGTGTGTGTAAGTATATATATACACATAAATAATAAATCGTATAATAATGATAGTATCCTGTTGCTTGGAATAGTTTGGAGGAATCAGTTACTCCAGAATCACCACTAACTATTTACACTATCTATATATTTATAACTTATTAATTATTCTGCTATCAGTAATTGTGAGATAGGATTGATTGATTGAAATGGAGGAATCAGTAGCCTCCAATTCATCTATATATGTGGATAAAGATGGTGGTGGAATAGGAGTAAACAAACACACACACACACACACACAATGAAGGGTGTAATGTAAACTCCTCCACTCTGGTACTCGTCTGTAGTGGTCAATGCTTAAAGTAATAAAGGAAGCCGACGGCAATGCAGGAGTAGCTGCTGGGTGGGGGTGGGGGCAGGGGGGCGCTCGTGGTTTGTGAGGTGGCAGGGGCGTATATACAGGGGCGTGGACATGGGGCTCTCGGGGTTGTGTTTAGGCGAGCGCGTGGGTGTGTGTGTGTGTGTGGGCTGGCTGGAGCGGGCACGGGTGTGGGCGTGGACGGGACGAGGGCGGGCGTACGTGCGTGGGTGCGGGCGTGCGTGCGTGGGGTTGCATTGTTGACATGTGTACTTACAGGAAGTCGTACCACGGGTTGTATCTTGGCTTGTATGGAGATCTGAGCCTGACGAGCTGAGGGTGGCGGGTGGTCGGGCGTGGGGGGCTGCTGGTAGTGGGTGGGGCTGAGGGGCGCCACCTTCACCTGGGGGCGGCAGACAGCAGGCACCGGGCTCAGCCACGCCCACACTCTCACCCACGCCCACGTCCCCTCCCCCCCATTAACCCATGCATGTTTTCAATACAACCTTCTCTCTTAAACCCATCACCTTCACTTTATAAACCTATACAATACCATCGTCACTACTGCACTACCATCACTATCATCACTACCAATACAACCACTACTATCATCACTACCAATACAACCACTATCATTACTACCACCACCACCACCACCACCACTACCAATACAACCAATACCAAAAAAACTATCATAAATACTAGTACTACCACCACCAATAATATCAACACAACCACTACCACCACCACCACCACCACCACCACTACTACTACTACTACTATTACTACTATAGCAACAAATATTCTATCACCTCCCTGCCACCAATTAGACAACAGTGACACCTTTACCACCACCAACAACAACAAGCAACAAGAGACCCAACAGTGCTAAGTACACATTCTATTATTCACA
>JAWZYT010004758.1:37500-47500 GCA_034508575.1 Petrolisthes manimaculis
TGGTAAATATTAACTTTCTTATCAACTCCTCCTATTTGTCTCTTCCATTTCACTCCTTCCCTCTCTTTTCTTTCTATTTCCTTCCTGCTTGCTGTCTCACCTCTCTGTCTATCACCGTTTTCTGGCGTTATGTGACCTCGCTGTTTGCGGTGCCTAATATCAATCAATTAATCAATCATGGTAATCAGTGTCTTTTCTACCTGTTTGTACTCTTTCTATCATCCATCCCTTCCCACTCCATCATCAACTCTATTTTTCTGTCCATTTTACCCCTGTTTCAAACCTATTTTTCTGTCCACCTCACCCCACTATCAACTCTATTTTTCTGTCCATTTTACCCCCCTATCAACCCCTATTTTTCTGTCCTCTTATTTCTCATCAACCTCCATTTTTCTGTCCATTTTACCCCCCTATCAACCCCTATTTTTCTGTCCATTTACCCCTGTATCAAACCTATTTTTCTGTCCATTTTACCCCTGTATCAACCCTATTTTTCTGTCCATTTTACCCCCCTATCTACCCCCATTTTACTATCCTTCTTACCCTCCATTAACCCCATTTTTCTGTCCATTCTATCACATAATTTCCCTCTTTCCTATCCATCCCAAACACACACACACCCCCCCCAACAAAACCCATCTATCTATCTATCCATCCTACCCCATCAACCCACCATCAATTTTCTGTCAATCTCTACACCCCCCATCAACCCTCTTTCTCTCTATTCAACCCCACTAAAACCCTTCTCCTATCCATCCCAAACCACCATCAACCCACCATCAATTTTCTGTCCATTTTACTTCCCATCAACCTCGTTTTTCTGTCCATTTAACCTTCCTCATCAATCCCATTTTCCTATCCACCCCACCCCCATCATCAACCCCATTTTACGGTCCATCTAACTTTCCATCAACCCCATTTTTCTATCCATCTCAATCCCCACCATTCACTCACTATATCCTCCTTCCAGTAACCCCCTCCCCCTCCTCCCCAGCCCACCATTCCAGACACACCCCTTCTTCCCCTCCTCCTTTCAATACCCCCAACCCACCTACCATTCCAGACCCCACCCCCCTTCTTCCCCATGCATGCACTCTCCCCCCCTCCTCCCACTCACCCTGTTGGAGTGGGCGTAGGTGGTGGTGTGGTGGGGGTGGTGGTGGTGGTGGTGGGGCCGGGGGGCGTCGTAGTCTGAGTCTGAGCTGTCTTGGGGGGTCAGCTTGGAGGATCGACCCCTTCCTTGTCCCTGTTGTTGTCCTTGTTGTCCTTGTGGTGGTTGTTGAGATGGTGGCGGTGGTGGTGGTGGTAGCTGTTTGGGTGGTTGTGGTTGTTGTTGTGGTGGTGGTTGTTGTCCGACATTCTCGTAGTCGGACTGTTTGTTGTTGTTGTTGTTGTTGGGGTTGTTGTTGGTTGGAGGGGTATGGGTACGGAGAGAAAGGAAGGGAAAGGGGAACGAGAAGAAAAGGGGAACGAGAAGAAAAGGGGAACGAGAAGAAAAGGAGATGGGAAATGGGAGAAAAATGGATGCGAAGGAAAAGTAAGGGAAGAAAAATGGACGGGAAGGGAAGGAAAAGTAAGGAGGGGGGAAAGGAAAGTAAGGGGAGGGAGGGAGAGGGAGGGAGAAGGAGATGGGGGGGGGAGGGAAGGAGGAAAGAACATAAACATTAGTACACTCAATATTTGTTCCTTACCATAATTATATACTATTCCTACATATAATACTTAAATAAATAATCAATCATATAGCCGTGTATAAGGAGAGTCATAATAAAGAGATAAAAATAAATACTTGTAAACAAAAAGTAGTGATGGTGGTGGTGAGTGAAATAAATGATGTAAAAGTGATTAAAAGGATAAAATTTTGTACAGTGTTGGTAAATCTGGAGCAAAATGATTCCTCCAAGCAACAACAGGCCACATTTATGTTCACGTATTTAATCCTGTTTCTTGGTATATTGTGGAGGAATCAAATCACTCTAATTAGATTAAGAGATTAAGTATGAAGTTAAATATTAGAGTTTAAGTGAAAGAGATGAACAATAAGAAATAAAGTATAAGATAATAAATAAATATAAGAAATAAGTATAAGATAATAAATATATATAAGAAATAAAGTATAAGAGAATAAATATATATAAGAAATAAAGTATAAGAGAATAAATATATATAAGAAATAAAGTATAAGATAATAAATATATATAAGAAATAAAGTATAAGAGAATAAATAAATATAAGAAATAAAGTATAAGATAATAAATATATATAAGAAATAAAGTATAAGATAATAAATATATATAAGAAATAAAGTATAAGAGAATAAATATACTGTATATAAGAAATAAAGTATAAGAGAATAAATATATATAAGAAATAAAGTATAAGATAATAAATATATATAAGAAATAAAGTATAAGAGAATAAATAAATATAAGAAATAAAGTATAAAATAAATAAATATAAGAAATAAAGTACAAGATAATAAATATATATAAGAAATAAAGTATAAGATAATAAATATATATAAGAAATAAAGTATAAGATAATAAATAAATATAAGAAATAAAGTATAAGATAATAAATAAATATAAGAAATAAAGTATAAAATAAATAAATATAAGAAATAAAGTATAAGAGAATAAATATATATAAGAAATAAAGTATAAGATAATAAATAAATATAAGAAATAAAGTACAAGATAATAAATATGTATAAGAAATAAAGTATAAGATAATAAATAAATATAAGAAATAAAGTATAAGATAATAAATAAATATAAGAAATAACGTACAAGAGAATAAATATGTATAAGAAATAAAGTACAAGATAATAAATAAATAAATAAATAAATAAATAAATAAAGTGCATCATAAGTGAAACCAAAAATAATTATGAGGTGAAAAGTTAATAACCATCAAACAGGGAACAGGGAAACAGAGGGATGCGAATATCTCTGGTACAAAGGGGCGCCAAAATGCAACAACAGGATATGAACAATGCAATTAACAAGATATGAACAATGCAATTAACAAGATATGAACAATGCAATTAATAAGATATAAACAATGCAATTAATAAGATATGAACAATGCAATAACAGCTGAACAATGCAATAACAATAGCTGAACAATGCAATAACATATGAACCATGCAATAAGAGGATGAACATATGCAATAACAAGAACAACAACATGAACTAAACTATACATACAGTTTAGTATCGCATTAAATTTTTGATAATGTACAGTCACGGACGATAATTACGATACACAGATAATTTAGTAAAGTCATTCCTTCCTTGTATGAAAAAAAAAAAAAAAAAAAAAAAAAAGATAATTGAAGCGAATCTAAGTCTATTAATTAATACACGTGTTGTTCTTTATTACCAAGATATTTACTATGATGGAAGGAAAGTGTCGGTGGGTGGATAATGGATTGTGGCTGTACATTATAATATTTATAGAGTAAATACTGAGTAATCCTGATAATACATACGGTGTCCACATTATCATAGTCAGACTGCATGCACGGGGTTAGCCAGAGAGGGGAGAGACAGAGACACACAGACAGGTAGAGAGATGATTATATAGCTAGGCACGGGTGGTTTGGGTTAGGTTAGGTTAGGTTAGGTTAGGTTAGGTTAGGTTAGGTTAGGTTAGGTTAGGTTAGGTTAGGTTAGGTTAGGTTAGGTTAGGTTAGGTTAGGTTAGGTTAGGTTAGGTTAGGTTAGGTTAGGTCAGGTCAGGTCAGGTCAGGTTAGGTTAGGTTAGGTTAGGTTAGGTTAGGTTAGGTTAGGTTAGGTTAGGTTAGGTTAGGTTAGGTTAGGTTAGGGCAGGTTAGGGCAGGTTAGGTTAGGTTAGGTTAGGTTAGGTTAGGTTAGGTTAGGTTAGGTTAGGGCAGGTTAGGTTAGGGCAGGTTAGGTTAGGTTAGGTTAGAATTTCATACCATAGTTATCATTCTGTACAGTTGCCCACATTAGTTACGATACATGCAATGGTAACTCACGTAAAAGATCTATAACCATTAATATATTTTCTCTACTATCTTTACTATTTTTACTACTATTATTATTATTATTATTATTATTATTATTATTTAGGGGGGAGGGTTCTAATCAGCTTACTATAATGGAGATATCGTCTAGTTAACCTTGCGTGAGTCAAAACTTGTGTATGCAACTGTAAACATGGTAGGCTCACGCAACCAATCTCATGCACGCACGCACACGCACGCAACTTTAAGACTCAAACACTCACAAGCAAATAAATGTTAACATTCTCAGGCAAAATATTCTCCAATCACAATACAGTATAGCTACTTAACTTCATAAATTACACACACACACACACACACACATTTATATATAAACATAAATACATACATGGTCACACTACACAAAAAAAAAAAAAAAAAATTCAGACTTAAATAAAACACACAGAATAAAACATTATAGAACTCTCTCCCGTTCTCACACACACACACACACACACACACACACACACACACACACACACCAAACATCCACACCTACATGAACCTTACACGTCCGTACCTCGTTTCTCTTGGTACATTAATTTACATAACATTAATTAAAGGAAGGTCATCGTCTTTATAAATAAATTGTAGGGCCACAAATTCCTCCAAACTAATAATAAGGGTCCCTGTGAATTGGAGGTAAACGAGTCCTCCAAATATTGCCACAAAACACCACCACCACCTATATGAAAGGAGCTTGTTTCGTGGCATAGTCAGGAGGAATCAGAAGCCTACAATTCTCATCCACACTCACTCACAGGGTTTTTAAGGTGGTTTGTTTCATAGCATAGTTTGGAGGTCTTAGTAGCACTCCAATTAACCAACAAGAGAGTCTCCCTCTTAATTAAGGTAACCCTGTGTTCTGTATTCACGTGATGTCCACTCTCACTCACTCTCTCTCTCTCTCTCTCTCTCTCTCTCTCTCTCTCTCTCTCTCTCTCTCTCTCTCTCTCTCTCTCTCTCTCTCTCTCTCACACACACACTCACACTATCTCTCTCACACACACACACACACACACACTCTCTCTCTCTCACACACACACACTCTCTCTCACACAAACACACTCACACACACTCCCTCTCTCTCTCTCTCTCTCTCACACACACACGACCCCTTGACTTGGTTATACATACATAGTTCTGGTGGCCACAGTGAGTGAATGCTTTACAGGTCAGGGTTATTTAAGATGAGGGTGTACAGTATATACTTGTGTTACATTGGAGTGCCTTGATTCCTCCAAAGTATACCGAGGAAACACGTCACTCATTGATACTACCAGCAGGGGAACTATAGGCTAACTGTTTCCTGAGATAAGTTTGGGTGGAATCAGTAGCGTTCCAGTTTGATTATAAGGGGAGTATTGTCTTGTTGATAAATTGGATAGGGGAGATTTGTCTTGTTGATAAATTGGATGGCTACTGATTCCTCCTAATTATACCAGAAAACAGACAAAATGAGGATCTTGTTGTGTTTCGTGGCATAGTTTGGAGGAATCAGAGACCTTCCAAATTCACCAACAATACAACCTCCCCTTAAATATGTAAACACTAAATATAAATATGAATAATAAATACTAAAATCAAACTAAATATATTACCTCCATTTTTAGTCAAGAAAATTTAGTTCAGAATAATCTTTTTAGTTTTATAACCCATTATTAAACAAACAGACAGAGACATACATACATACATACATACAGAGATGACTGAAAACAATACCCTATTTACACTCGAGGTAGGAAGTGTGGGTAGTCGCAATGTTCATTTCAGGGACACACACACACACACACACACACACACACACACACACACACACACACACACACACACACACACACACACGTCCGGCATATGTGTGTAGTATAACGAGCACACACACCTGCACCCCTCCATTGTGATTCAGGGACACACACACACACACACACAGCATAATTCACTGCAACCAACAAGTGTTTTTCTTTCTATCCTTTTCTGTACAACAAGCATCTCTCTCTCTCTCTCTCTCTCTCTCTCTCTCTCTCTCTCTCTCTCTCTCTCTCTCTCTCTCTCTCTCTCTCTCTCTCTCTCTCTCTCTCTCTCTCTCTCTCTCTCACACACACACACACACACACAAGGACTAGATACATACACGTCATATCTCTCTCTCTCTCTCTCTCACATATATACACAGCATATCCTACAATGACAACAAGCCATGATCATCCCCACCTCCCCCCACCATCCAACACCACACCACCTCCAACACCATCACACAACACCAACACAAGCAACATCATCAACATCACACAACACAGGCAACATTATCATACAACATACACACAACATCATCATCATCATCACACAACACAAGTAGCAGCAATAACAACAACAACAAGAGGCCAACCAATCAACCAACACAAGACAGACATAAACAAACTAGATAGAGACAGACACGGGTAAAGTACAATGCGGAGTCGGTACAGTTGGCAAAAAAAGTTTCGTTACCACCCCTACGTGAATTATAACATTGGGTAGTGCGGTAGGATTGGTATTCAACTAGACTGGGTAGCCATTGCCTTGTGTCATACGAGACATCTGGGACGGCTATCGTCTTTGCCCCTCTGATAATATGTGTGCTGCGGCAATGACACCTTTTTTATATCAAAAGTTTAGCTCATTTTAAACTAAATTTTAAGTATTTCCCTTTGTCCGAATTTGTGCTCTAACGATCGTAAGAAAATACCGTAATGAATATTTGTATGTGACAGAGACACCATGATATTCCTACAATTTTACAAATTATTTTTTAGTGTTCTGATCATGACATACGATACATAATCGTAGTAATAAGAGTGAATATACAACGGAGTTTCGCGGGCAACTGAACACACAGCCATAGCTGCGAGTACGTGTAGGAACAAAGTGCAACTTCGCGTGCAATCCTGGTCTACTTCAACTCGCCTTATCTCCGTAACTACACATCGTACAGCCCTCCAGATGGTACCATTCGATAGAGGAAGAGATGAAGGTAAATAAGAAACAATATTAAAGTCAGTACACTATATAGGTTAAGAGTGACAGCGTTGTGAATATAGAGGAAATCGAGGAATTTTGCCGCTACCAGCGGCCCAAAAACTACAGGCAAGCGTATTCCTAACCGGAGTGTAGGGGTTAAAGGATGGTAACGAAACTTTTTTTGCCGATTGTACATACATTCTCATCCATAAATAAAAATATAAAAAATGAGAGAGAGAGATATAACATGTATCTATCTAGTCCTGGTGTGTGTGTGTGAGAGAGAGAGACAGAGAGAGAGAGATCTATCTAGTCCTGGTGTGTGTGATATATATATATATATATATATATATATATATATATAGAGAGAGAGAGAGAGAGAGAGAGAGAGAGAGAATTATAACGTATTTATCTACCTGGTCTTGCTGGCCTTTGAAGTAGATGGTCTCGTAGGTCTGGCTGTCGTGGGGGTCGAGGTCCGGGGTGGGTGAGGGGGGACACACGGAGCGGCGAGGGGGCTTGGGGGGTGGGAGGGGCTGCGTTGGTTCATCCACAAGGAGCGGGGTAGGAGGGGGGACAGAAAGAAGAGGGTAATAGGGGGGACAGAAGAAGGGGGTAGGAGGGGGGGACAGAAGGAGATGAAGAAAGAGAAGAGGGGGTGACGGAAGTTGTGTGTGTGTGTGTGTGTGTGTGTGAGAGGCAGGAAGTAGAGTTGAGAAAATGAGAGCAGATTGTGGTATATGTGAGGGAAGTGTGCAGGTGGTGTGTGTGTGTGTGTGTGTGTGTGTGTGTGAGGACAAACCAGGCAGGTGGATAGAAAGAGGAAATAGGAGGAGGGGGAGAGAATGTGAGAGAAAGGAGGAGAGAAATATATACATTATTATTATTATTACCATCATTACAATTATTAAAATCTATAATCAATATGTCACACAGCCAGCTACCAAACTATTATTATTATTATTATTATTATTAACATATTTCTAAAGACTATCAACGTATCATTATCAAATATATATATAAACATGCATTTAAACTACACTCTACATGATGTAATATAACTAATAATCATATAATAATAATGTAAATAATAATCAAATAAATAATAATAAGTTAACGTAACATAATATATTATTATAACATACATGTTGACAAAGGGACCATAACATAATTTTGTATTTATAATATTTGATCATATCACAGGCAAACAAAATACAAACGAAAATAAAAACATAACAAACCGAACTCAAGCCACTCTGGTGTGTGTGTGTGTGTGTGTGTGTGTGTGTGTGTGTTAAATAAGGAAGTTGGTGGACAAACGAAGGCTGATGTGTGTGTGTGTGTGTGTGTGTGTGTGTGTGTGTGTGTGTGTGTGTGTGTGTGTGTGTGTGTGTGTGTGTGTGCGTTTGTAATAAATATGGAATTTGGTGGATAAAAGAAGATTGAAATAAAAATAATTAAAAGGAAAAAAAAAGAATAGAAGGGATGAAGAAGCAGTAAATAAAATGACAGAAAAAAGAAAAAGGAAGCAACAGATAAATAAAGAGAAGGATATAAATAACACATAATAAACAGATGTATACAAATAAATAAAAAAATAAAAGAAAGAGAAACAAGATATAATCGAAAAATATTATTAAAGGACGTAGATAGATAAACAAAGAAGTGAAATAAAATTATAGTGGTTGTGGAATATTGGTGGTAGTGGTTGTGGAATAATGGTGGTAGTGGTTGTGGAATAGTGGTGGTTGTGGGATAGTGGTGATTGTTGTGATGATAGTTGTTGTGGAATAGTGGTGATTGTGGTGGTAGAGAGAAGTGGTGGTATGGTGGTGGTATTGGCAGGGTAATAGTGGACATATAGTGATGGTGTTGGTGATGGTGTTGGTGTTGGCAGTGGTGGGTGGGTGGTGGCACAATAACAGTGGTGTTGGCATGGCAGGGCAGGGTGGCAGGGCAGGGCAGGGCAGGGCAGGGGTCTCATGCACCAGTACTCACTTCTACTACCTTAGTGCCGGGGTCTGGGGTGGGGCCGGCCACACGTTTAGTGAGGGTGGCGCCACAGGAGGTAGTGGAGGTACTGCCGGGGCTGGTGGCGATGGGGGGAGGCGGTTGGGGAGGTTGTTGGAGTTCGTCTGAGGAGGGCCGCAGGTGTCGTGAGTCCCGTGGTCCCCCCGTCCTGAGGGAGGCGGAGGAGCTGCGACAGGAGCGTGGCGGCGGGGGCACCTCATACACACCGTCGTCATCACCACACCTGACCAACGACACAAGTTGTAACAATAGTAGTAGTAGTAATAGTAATGGTAGTAAGAAGTAGTAATGGTAGTAAGAAGTAGTAATGGTAGTAAGAAGTAGTAATGGTAGTAAGAAGTAGTAATGGTAGTAAGAAGTAGTAATGGTAGTAAGAAGTAGTAATGGTAGTAAGAAGTAGTAATGGTAGTAAGAAGTAGTAATGGTAGTAAGAAGTAGTAATGGTAGTAAGAAGTAGTAATGGTAGCAAGAAGTAGTAATAGTAATAGTACACCATTTTACATATCAGGTAAAACAGCTTAACAAAATTAAATGACAGTTCACCAGTGGCATTGACACTTGATATAAATATTATGACAATGTTATGTAAGGATTTAATACGATAACAAAAACAGATTGACATGATTTTACCACATGATAAATAATTTGTCAAACTGTTTTGTTATAGTGTTAAATCCTTACATAACATTGTCATCACATTTATAGAAAGTGTTAATGTTACAGGTGAACTGTCATTTTATTGTGTTAAGCTGTTCTACCTGATATGTGAAATGGTGCAGTAGCTGTAGTAGTGATGGTGGTGGTGGTGGTGGTGGTGGTGGTGGTGGTGGTGGTGGTAATGGTAGTGGTAATGGCTGAGAAGTGTTAACAGTAGTAGTAGTAGTGCTTACAGTAGTAGTAGTAGTGTTTACAGTAGTAGTGGTAGTGGTAGTGCTTACAGTAG
>JAWZYT010004758.1:52500-98196 GCA_034508575.1 Petrolisthes manimaculis
TAGCCATTGTGTCGGTGTGTGTGTGTGTGTGTGTGTTATTATATAGCCATTGTGTGGGTTTGTGTTAGTTTGGGTTTGTTGGTTTTTATTTAATAGTGGTGGTGGTGGGTTGTTGAAGAAGTGGTTGAAATAGTGGTAGTAGTGGTGGTAATGGTGGTAGTGGGTTGAAGAGGTGGTTGTAATGGTGGTAGTGGGTTGAAGAAGTGGTTGTAATAGTGGGGTAGTGGTGGTAGCACTGGTAGGTAGTGGTTGTGATAGTGGTGGTAGGTGGTGGGTTGTTGAAGAAGTGGTTGTAAAGGTGGTAGTAGTAATGGTTGAAATAGTAGTAGTGATAGTAGTGGTAGTGGTGGTGATGGGTTGAACTAGAAGTGGTAGCGGTGGGGGGGATGAAGGAACCAATCAACTTATAGCCAGAGTGTGTATGGTAGGAGTGGTAGCAGTGAGAGAGAAGGTTTAATATATTATAGGGATGTATAATATGGGTGGTAGTGGAGGCAAACTGATTGACATACATATAGACTGAACACAAATCACTATGGGTGGTTGGTCTATAGGGTGACAGATAATTAAGACCTTTTTTTTTTTTTTATAAAAGGCGAAAATGTACCGGCTCCCTTATTTATTGTTGTTTATTCTGTTTTGACTTTTTTGGTAATGCAATCCAATACAAATTACACCAACAATTTATTTATCTATGTATCTATCTATCTATCTATCTATCTATCCCTGTAAGTTCAAAGTACATGTTGGCTTGGAAGAGAAGCAACCGGTGCATTTTCGCCAGGAATAATAAAAAAAAAAAAAAAGGCACTATAATATATATATATATAAGGGTTATTTATATATATGTGTTGCCAGAGGAAGTAATAAAGGAGGGATTAAAAAAAAAAAAGAAAAAAAAGAAAAAAAGCATAAATCATGAAGCAGAAATAAATTACTGACGATCTGAAAATGATTAATTGCAAAACGTGAGAAATCCAAAAATAATAATAATACTTCTAATCAATACTATAAAATAATCACATTAATTAAACACATGCAAACAACAACAAGACGAACCTTTCACACACACACACACACACACACATAACATCATTAAAATATTTACTCTCGTCCCACACTTACGTTTTCCACAAACTGTTCGATTATTTTTTTATTTATTTTTGGATTTTGGCATTTTTTGAGGGTCAATTGGTTGGCTATACTTATTCCTACAAACTATGCCACGAAACAGACCCCCTCCCCTCCTCTCCCCCCCAATAACTTCCTTCCCTTCAATAACTCTAATATAATAAAAAGATTAAATTTTCCTTTCAATATAAAGTAGATACCATTTGTCTAAGATCCAGACTTTATAAAATTAATTATTCAACGCTATAGTAAGATCTTATTGTGTTTGAGAATAATTAAATAATGAATGAATGAATGAATGTGTGAAGAACAGTGTGGGACCAGAATAAGATCATGCATAATTATATAGTTACTACTGCGAACAACAACAACAACAACAACACAACAACAACAATTATAACAACAACAAGTGTCCCAGATGTCTCTTATGCTACTACAATGGTTGAATCATGCACGTGTGAAGGACAATAAAAAATAAACAAATATATAAAAAATAAACAAATATACATATGTCCCTATGCGATTAATTAAGGACTCTGTGATCGTGTAGTGTATATATGATAAGAATTGGAGGCTTCTGTTTACCCCTGTTTATGCCACGAAACAAGCTCCTTCCATATAGGTGGTGTTTTGTGACGATATTTGAAGGCCTCATTAACCTCCAATTTTCTGTGATTGTGTATGAGAATTGGAGGCTTCTGATTCCTCCTGACTATGCCACGAAACAAGCTCCTTCCATATAGGTGGTGTTTCGTGACGATATTTGAAGGACTCCTCATTAACCTCCAATTTTCTGACTACATCACAGGGTCACTTAAATTAATATATGTCTGGTCCCTTAAAAAACGTGTAAACTTTAATCTAGAGCAGTAATTATTATAAAAAATTCACAAATAATTATATTTGTGATGGAGTGTAATAAGAAAGTAAAGTTGTGGATATGAATTTTGTTTACATTCCTTCCCTTCATAAAATCATATAAATATATCTTACGTTTCATGGTTCAATTGAAGTGAAAATGTTACTGCAATGATATCTCTTGTTACTCCTATAATTTGTGTGTGTGTGTGTGTGTGTGTGTGTGTGTGTGTGTGTGTGTGTGTGTGTGTGTGTGTGTGTGTGTGTTGATATACATACATTTAATAAGACTGGTAATCTCCTGTGTGATGGGTGTGTTGATGAGTGAGATGGTGTCCAGGACGGTGTGGCCCAGATCGTCCCTCACCTCTGGGTCAGCACCAGCCTCTAGAAGTACCCTCACCACGTCCACCTGTACACACACACACACACATATACACGTCAGGAGGACACACACATACATATATACACGTCAGGAGGACATACACAAACATACATACACGTCAGGAGGACATACACACACATACATACACGTCAGGAGGACATACATACACGTCAGGAGGACATACATACACGTCAGGACACACATACGTCAGGACACACATACACGTCAAGAGGAAACACACATACACGTCAGGAGGACACACATACACGTCAGGAGGACACACATACACGTCAGGAGGACACACATACACGTCAGGAGGACACACACATACACACATACATCAAGAAAAAACACAAGCACACATACACGTTGAGAGGAAACACACACACACACACAGCAGGCGATGTTTGTACGTGATTGGGGGGAAGGAAGGAAGGAAGGAAATAAAAACATGTTAGCCACCAGATAATAATATACATACATCAATAAAAATAATACTAATAAATCAGTTCTACCTATATAGTAAGTAAGTAGTCTTCTCTGATTTAATTATTATGTCTTTATTATATATTTATCACTTATATGTACTAGACAAAAACTTTATCTTGTGGTAAGTAAGTGTGGTGTTAAGTATGATTATGTGTGTGTGTGTGTGTGTGTGTGTGTGTGTGTGTGTGTGTGTGTGTGTGTGTGTGTGTGTTCTTACAGTGTGTATGTGTGTTCTCTTACAGTGTGTGTGTATTTTTGTGGTGAGCATGCTTTTGTTTACAGTGCGTGTGTGTGTGTGTGTTTTCTTACAGTATGTATGTATGTGTATGTGTGCATTAGTGGAGGATGTGAGTAGTCTAGCAAGAAAGGTAAATACATACATACAGTAATTATACATTAATTAAGAATAAAACTGAGTGGCTAATTAACAAATGGGATGAGTGATTGTGACAAGTGAGTGAGAGTGACAAGAGAGAGTGAGAGTGACAAGTAATGTGAGTGCGTGATAAGAGTGAGTGTGACAAGTAAAGAGAGTGAGTGTGACAAGTAAAGAGAGTGAGAGTGACAAGTAAAGTGAGTGTAGGTGACAAGAGAGTGAGAGTGACAAGTGAGAGTGAGTGAATAAAAGTGAATAACTTAATGTGAACAAAGGTGAATGAGTGAATGAGAAAGTGAATAAATGAATGTGAATAAAAGTGAATAAATGAATGTGAATAAAAGTGAATTAATGAGTGAGTGAGTGAGTGAGAGCGACATTTAGTGAGTGAATCAAAGAGTTACGGTACCTTGCCACAGAGAGCAGCCTCGTGCAAAGGGGCGCCCTGACCCGTCCTCACGTTGACATGGTGACCGTGAGCAAGGAGTAGTTTCACCACCTCCCTGTCATGTCACACCACGATACCACACGAGGGGGGAGGGGGGGGAAGGGGTGAAAGTGGGAGGGAGGGAGAGGTGGAAGTGGGAGGGAGGGAAGGAGGAGAAGGGAGGGGTGTGGGAGAGATGGAAGTGGGAGGGAGGGAGAGGTGAAAGTGGGAGGGAGGGAGAGTTGGAAGTGGGAGGGAGGGAGAGTTGGAAGTGGGAGGGAGGGAGAGGTGAAAGTGGGAGGGAGGGAGAGGTGGAAGTGGGAAGGGGGGAAGAGGAGGAGAAGGGGTTGGTTGTGATGTTGAGAGGGTTGGATAGGGATGTTTGCAGTTGTGTGGAGAGAGTGGAGGAATGGATAATAACAGTGTGTATTAGTATAGAGTAAGACGAAAATTAAAGTGATGGGGAAATAAGTTAAATAATTATACAAGGTTAAATGAGGGGAAGGAAATGAAGAGATAGGAGGGGAAGGAAATGAAGAGATGGGAGGGGAAGGAAATGAAGAGATGGGAGGGGAAGGAAATGAAGAGATGGGAGGGGAAGGAAATGAAGAGATGGGAGGGGAAGGAAATGAAGAGATAGGAGGGGAAGGAAATGAAGAGATAGGAGGGGAAGGAAATGAAGAGATAGGAGGGGAAGGAAATGAAGAGATAGGAGGGGAAGGAAATGAAGAGATAGGATGGGAAGGAAATGAGATGATAAAGGGGAAGGAAACAAATGGAAAGGAGGAGGAGGAAGGTAGGGAGAAACGAGGGGGTGGGGGGTTTGTCAGTGAGGGTAAAAATAACAGTTTGTGGTAAAATATTGTATTATATAACAAGATAATTAAATGTTGGAGAGATGTAGAGGAGGGGAAAATGTCAGACAAGTACAAGTTAGAAGTGGAAGTGTATGTGTGGGGGGAGAGGGAGGGAAGGAAGAGAGAGAGAGAGAGAGAGAGTGTGGGAGGGGGGGAAGGAAGTGAGAGAGAGTGAGTGTGGGAGGGGGGGAAGGAAGATAGATATGAGTGGAAAGGAAGGAATGAAGAGGAGAGGACGAGGAAAGGGAAGGGATGAAGGAAGAGGAGAAGGGAAGGGAGGAAGGGAAAGGAAAAGCCAGGGGTGTGAGGGAAAGGAAGGGAGGGTGGAGAGAAAGGAAGGGAGGGTGGAGAGAAAGGGAGAAAGGGATAGGGAAAGTAGGACAAAGTGGAAGGGAGGGAAAGGAAAGGAAGGGAGGGTGGAGGGAAAGGAAGGGAGGTGGAGGGAGGTGAGGTGAGGGAAGGACCAAGGAAGAAAAACGAAGGGTTAGCGTTAGTAAGCCATCGTAAGGTAAGGTAAGAAATGGAAGGAAGGGGTCATCGTCCAATCAATGACTCTTCTTCACTTGTACATTGTTAGTGAATACGAAGGAGTGAATTATACAGCATATATATATTATACAGTAAGATGGTGAGTGTTGTTGTTGTTGTTGTTGTTGTTGTGGAATTGGAGGCTACAACTAAACTATTACTATCAACAAAAATAAAATGGGGAAGGAACTAGGAACTCTCTTTTTTGCTTGGTTAATCCTTCCCGTTTTATTTTTTTATTATTATTGTTTCGAAACTATGGTACAAAACTGACCAAACCATCAATACTAATAATATGTATGAATCGTTTCTCGTCACAGATGTGGTGTGAAAAGTTTAGCCTCAAATTCAACACACACATTCATGGGGTTTATTTCTGTACAACAACAACAACAACAATAACAACAACACTCTAAAAGTTATTGTACACTCTGCTCATTAAGTTAAGCTGCTCGGGTATATAATATTATGTACACATATACATACATACACACACGTACTACATACATTATATACACGTGTTATTTTTGTAGCCACCAGGAAACTAAAAATGCCCTCAATGTCATTAATGGAGTATAGTTATATAAGTGTGGCAGACAACAACACACACACATACACACACACACACAAACAAACACACAAAAACACCCACCTATGACCATTCCTAGAGGCTCTATGTAGCGGCGTGTGAGGGAAGACAACACACACACCACAAACACACACACAACAACAACAAACACACCCACCTATGACCATTCCTAGAGGCTCTATGTAGCGGTGTGTGAGGGAACACCACAAACACACAACAACACACACACCACAAACACACACACAACAACAACAAACACACCCACCTATGACCATTCCTAGAGGCTCTATGTAGCGGCGTGTGAGGGAATACAGCAGCAGTGGCAGCAGCTACAGTATAGGGTCTGAGTAGATCTGGCTGTGCCCTAATGAGAACCTCTACGGTGTGCAGACGTCCGTACTGAGCGGCCAGGTCGAGTGCTGTCTCCGCCTGTAGGTTAGGTATGGTGGGGTCTCCTCCTCTTGATAATAACATCTGTGCTGCTTCTGTGTGTCCATACTGGGCGGCACAGTGTAGGGCTGTCTCTCCACCCTTGTTCTGTTGGGGGTCAAGAACATATGGTTTTGTAATGGTAATGTTATATAATGTTAATAATAGTATAAGGTATTGTAATGTAATAATATAAAGTAAAGTAATAATAGTATAAGGTATTGTAAAGTAATAATAGTATAAGGTATTGTAATGTAATAATATAAAGTAAAGTAATAATAATATAAAGTAAAGTAATAATAGTATAATGTTTTGTAATGTAATAACATGATGTAATGTAATATTGTATTGTACTGTAATAAAAATATAAAGTAATATAAAAATATAATACAATGTAATAATAATGTAATGTAATAATTATATAATGTAATGTAATGTAATAATTATATAATGTAATGTAATGTAATAATTATATAATGTAATAAATGTAGGTATCTTTGTATTACGGGAAAAAACCCATCCGTTTGGTAATAATTGGAGAGTTACTGATTCCATAAAACTATAAGAGAAATCTATATATAAAAAGCAAAATAATGTAGTTATTTTCATTTATTTTTTAAAATGTTATTACAAAGGGAGAAGAGCCTCTTTTTGTATCTGACGAAAGTAAAAAAAAAGGGTAATAAATGCATATATTTTTTGTTATTAAGGGAAGCACATCCTTTTACTAATATTTTAAAGAGGAAGGCTACTAGTTGATTAACTTTTTTTTTTTTTTTTTTTTTTTTTTAGGAGACCATGTATGTTTTTGGTGGATACATGTAAAATAATCAGCAGTTCTTTTGTTAAGGGGAGAGTAGTATACTTTTGGTTAGATTGGAGTGCCTTGATTCCTCCAAAGTATGCCAGGAAACAGACCCAGATGAAGAAAAATAATGGTATCCTGTTGCTTGTAATAGTTTGGAGGAATCAGTTGCTCCATATTTACCAACACTGTACTTCCCCCTTTAAGATATACTAAATTTGGCCATTGTGTACAACTAAAAAAAACATTATTTAAATTTCTCCATAGTAATACACACATACACACACACACATACAACCCGAGACAAACATACACACGTTAAAAATATATATATATATATATAAATAATAAATACAAACAGATATGAACACACACAAACGTATATATATATATATACACACACACACAAATACATACATACAACTCTACATAAACCTACACACGTACAAAATATATATAAACACAATCAGATATCAATACACACAAACACAAATACTGTATATACAACCTCTCACACACACATACACACAAAAAGAAACACACACACACACACATATACTATATATACAACCTCTCACACACACATACACAAAAAAAGAAACACACACACCCACACACACACACACACACACATATACCGTATATACAACCTCTCACACACACATACACACAAAAAGAAACACACACACCCACCCACACACACACACACACATATACTAAGTTTGGGCCAACACAAAGGTTCATTTATCACTGTCGCTGGAAACGATACAAAGTTGTGTTGACTCCTGATTAACTTACACTCCACTACAACACATACATACACACACATACATACACGTGTATACTTTCATACATATAAACACACACACACATGTATACAATCATACATATAGATAGATATAAACAAACACACACACACTTGTATACATTAATACATTAGCATACACACTACACACGCTGGTATACATAGTAACAAAGAGTACAAACATATACACACACAAAACTGAACACGAGTAATATACAGTACAGCCCTGGGTAATAGTGGTAGACCATGCAGGGTACAAGGAGTGTTGGAGAGCAACTGAACACAGTTGGAAAAAGTGAGTCCTCCAAACCACTCTAAACGTTGAGAATGGCTGTTTGACACCAACTGAACAGAGTTCGAACAAGTGAATTTTCCAAACCATTCTCAACGTTTAGAGGAAAAAAACAAAAGCCTTCAATTTCCATCCACGATCACAAGGTCCTTAATTAAATGAGACAGCAAGGTACAGTAATATTTTGCCAGGATAAAAACAAAATCAACATAAAAAAAAAAAAAAAAAAAAAAAACTTTACCATCAATATACATACATACAAACAAACAATGCACCTCTTCCTCTCTTATTATAATATACCGCAAGTGTTTTGTGTATGCGTATGTGTGTATGTGGGGGGGGGAGGGTTGAGATAGTAACAGTGATGATAATAATTGTCCCCTCATTAACGCCACAGCTGTATTCATTAAGTGTGTGTGTGTGTGTGTGTGTGTGTGTGTGTGTCCATCATACTTTCTTTCTTTCTTTTCTTTCTCTCACTGACTCACCACCTTCGTATATTATTTTTTTCTTTCTTTCTTTCTCTCTCTCTCTGACTCACTACCTCAACCATCATACTCTCTCTCTCTTTCTCTCTCCGACTCACCACCCCCTTCATATATTTTCTCTCTCATCACATTTCCTCATTCCTCATTAATGTATTTCTGATTATATAGTTCCTCTTCTCTTGTATTACCTCACTGATTTATTTCTAGACTAAAAATCCGAGGACGCTTCTCAGACTTCACCGATCAAAATGGCGTATTACTTTTTACTCTTGGTCAAACGATGTGGCCGTGCATAGCGGCTAAACACACACACACACACACACAGACGGAGTGTTTTATATATACTGTATAGATTAGTCGAATTCATGGGATGATGGACTTAGATAGACTTTCGTTCTATAATGTGGTTGTGAGTTACCGTTAAAATGGGAGATGTACTAGTAATTCGGCCACAAGAATTCGCACACACGCTGTTGCTGTTGTTGTTGTTTTCAAGGGGTTATAAAATTGGCCACAAGAATTCGCTCACACGCTGTTGTTGTTGTTTTTCACTGAACAAGGCCTATATTCCTCCTCACTCATCCTGCACTGAACAAAGCCAGTAAGTATTCCTCATCCACCACCGATCACCCATCATCATTCATCCATCCATCCATCTAACCAACCAACCAACCAACCCAACCCCAACACTCAAAATGAACAAAGCTTATATTCCTCTTCACTATTCACCCCTTCATTCACTCATCTCTGCACTGAAAAAACAAAGCCTGTATTCCTCACTCACTCACTCACTCATCACCAACCAACCAACCAAACCCAACCCCAACACACAAGCTGAATCCACCCAAAGTGCTCTCATCTGCCTAAATGATCAAACACATTAATGCCAATGTACACACACACACACACACAGGCAGTGGGCCTTGTACACAGCAGGCCTCATTTCTCTCTTTCTTAACCCAACCCTAGTTTTTTTTATCTCTCTGCTGCTACTCTATCTATCTGTCTGTCTATCTATCTGTCTGTCTATCTGTCTGTCTATCTGTCTGTCTCTTATCCCAACCCTATTTTTTTTATCTCTCTCTGCTGCTACTCTATCTATCTGTCTGTCTGTCTATCTGTCTGTCTATCTGTCTGTCTCTTATCCCAACCCTAGTTTTTTTTTATCTCTCTCTGCTGCTACTCTATCTATCTGTCTGTCTATCTGTATGTCTGTCTGTCTGTCTATCTGTCTGTCTGTCTCTTATCCTAACCCTAGTTTTTCTTTTATTTCTCTCTCTGCTTCTACTATATGTCTGTCTGTGTGTCTCTCTCTCTTTTTCCATCCCTTCCTTCCTTTTGTTTCTTCTTTACTCCTCCTTTTCCATCTCTTCTTTCCTTTTGCCTATTTATATCCTACTCCTTTTAATGTTCTATACTTATCAACTACTCTCTTCCCTCCCTTCCTTACTTTGCTTCTTTATATCCTACCATTCTTTTTTATCTTACTTCACCTCCTCCTTTTATTTGTTTATGTCCTATTTATCTACTCCTCCTTTTCCTCCTTTTGTCCATTCGTGCTCTACTTCTTTACTACTACTTCTCTTCCTCCTTTCTCTCTTCTTAGTTTACTTTCTTATTCCTACTCCTCCTCTTTCTCCAACACTTCTTCCTTCTCCTCCTCTTTCTTTTACAACACTTCCACCTCCTCTTCCCCCTTTTCTTCCTCCTCCTCTTCCCCTTTTATACTTCCTCCTCCTTCTCCTCCCCCTTTATACTTCCTCCTCCTTCTCCTCCCCCTTTTTTTCCTCCTCATTCTCCTCCCCCTTTTTTTCTTCTTCTTCGTCCTCATCCTCCCCATCCTGCTGTAAAACAAGGAGGGGGAGGGGGGAGTAAGAGGGGTGTGAGAGAGAGGGAAGGAGAGAGAGGGGGGGGGGAGGGGGGCAGCACATCACCCTCCATTCATCACGTTCCAGCAATCATTACACCACACTCTACATTAGACACACACATACACACATTCATTACCAATCATTACACCACAATCTACATTACACACATACATTCATTACCAATCACACACACACACACACAATCATTACCAATCACACACACACACACACACACACATTCATTACCAATCACACACACACACACACATTCATTATCAATCACACACACACACACACACACACATTCATTATCAATCACACACACACACACACACACATTCATTACCAATCACACACACAAACACACATTCATTATCAATCACACACACACACACACACACACACACACACACACATTCATTATCAATCATCATAGACACACCATCTTCTTCCCTTCCTCGTTCTTTATCATTATTTTTTCCTCTTCCCTCTTCGCTTTCTCCTCTTACTCTTTCCTCTCGTCACTTTTCGCTTTTCCCTCTTCGTGTTTTGTTTTTCCTACTCTTGCTTTTATCTTTTCTTCCTCCTCCTCCTCTTTCTTCTCTCAATGATTCCTTCTTCCCTTACTTTCTTTTCCTCATTCTTCTCTCTCTCTCCTCTTAGCTTAGTGTGTGTGTGTGTGAGAGAGAGAGAGAGAGAGATAGAGATAGATAGGACATAAAGTGAGTACGGGGACCCAAATAATTGCTTATGAGAGAGATAGAGAGATAGAGAGAAAGTGAGAGAGAGAATGAGTGAGTGAATTAGATAGAAAGTAAGAATGGGGACCCAAATAATTGCTTACGAGAGAGAGAGAGAGAGAGAGAGAGAGAGAGAGAGAGAGAGAGAGAGAGAGAGAGAGAGAGAGAGAGACTAATTCACTGTCTCCCCCTGTACTACTGATCACACACGCCTCATTATTCTGCTACACTACACCCTTTCACTCACCCCTTGCTTTAAAAAACTACCTCTCTCTCTCTTCTCTCTCTCTCTCTCTCTCTCTCTCTCTCTCTCTCTCTCTCTTCATATGCACATTTCCTATAATATCTCTTTCTTTCTCTCTCTCTCTCTCTCTCTCTCATACACATTTCCAATAAACTCTCTCTCTCTCTCTCTCTCTCTCTCTCTCTCTCTCTCTCTCTCTCTCTCTCTCTCTCTCGCTCTCTCTCTCTCTCGCTCTCTCTCCAAGTTCTCATTAATTCACACAAACACTCTCTTTATACCATCCTATTCTCTCCTTTCTTTTATCCTTCCTTCTGCTATCTATTCAAATAAACAATCATCTTCATCTTCCTTTAACTGCCCAACATCCTTTTTATTTACTTCCCCTTTCACCATCTTATTTTCTCCATCTTCCTTCTTTTCTTTTCGTTTCTCCCTCCCTTCTTTCATTTATCTATTTATTTTCTTTCCCCTCCTCCTTTTCTTTACTGCCTTGTACAAAACCCCATCTTTCCCTTTTTCTTCCTCATCCTTTTTCCTAAATTAACAAACATTTTTCTCCTTTTATACAATTTCTTCCTCGTCTTTCTCCTCTTCAATGTCTATTACTTTCTCTCTCTCTCTCTCTCTATCTATCTATCTCTCACGCAAATATCACCCTTTCTTTCCCTTCTGACATTTGCTGTATATTCTCTCTCTCTCTCTCTCTCTCACACACACACACACACACACACCTCCCCTCTTCTTCCACACCCCTTTATTCTTTCTTTCTTTTAATTTCACCCCTTTTTCTCCTCCTCCTCCTCCTCCCCTTCCTTCCGCTACAAATGTACTGCAAATGGGCCCCCCTGCCCCCCCTCCCTCCCCCCTCCCCTCCCCCCCCTTTTCCATTAACCCCTCTATTAAAAAGGAAGAGCTAAAAGGCCCTCGTTTGCTAATTGTCTGTCTGTGTGTGTGTGTGTGTGTGTGTGTGTGTTGGACGACGCGGATCATCGCCTTCCATAGTAACCCCCTAAGAGAGAGAGAGAGAGAGAGAGAGAGAGAGAGAGTTACAGTTACACACACACATACACACACACTATTTGTAACTATTTGTAACACTCTCTCTCTCTCTCTCTATGTGTGTGTGTGTAACTATTGTAACACTCACTCTCTCATTCTCTCTATTTGTTCGTCTCTCTCTCTCTCTCTCTCTCTCTCTCTCTCTCTCTCTCTCATTAAGCCTTTCTCCTTTCTCTTTTATTATTATCCATTGTTCCCTTGGTGTCAATCGTCCGTGTCACATCTCCCTCCCTTCCTTCTCTCCCTCCCCCCCCTTCCCCTCCTCTTCCTTCTCTCCCTCCCCCCTTCTCTCCCTCCCCTCCTTCTCTCCCTTCCATTCTATTCCTTAAAGTTCACTCGTAATGACAATGAAGATTTAAATACGGCTTTTATTCTTGTCCTGTTGTTGTTGTTCATGTTATTGTTATTGTTGTTATTATTGTTGTTATTATTATTGCTATTGTTATTGTTATTATTGCTATTGCTATTGTTATTGTTATTATTATTATTATTATTGCTATGCTTTTATTATCATAACTGGTACCATTATTATTATTATTATTATTATTATATATTATTATTACTACAGCAGTATTATCATTATTATTATCATTAGTATTATCATTACGGTACTATCACTATTATTATCACCATTATTATTATTATTATTATTATTATGGCTATTATTATTATTATTATTATTATTATTATTATGGCTATTATTATTATTATTACAGTGCTATCATTATCATTTTTACATATTTTATGTGTTTCGTTTCACTTGTAACTTTTAATCATTCATTTTCTTTTTCCAAATAATTATACAGTTAAGAAAAAAAAAAAAAAAAGTGTCACTCTTGCATCACAAACAGTTCAAAGACGATAATAACATAATTCCTGTAACCATAACAAAGTGATCAGTTGATAGTCAGTACTTATATTTATACAGTACTTATATTTAATTAAGGGACCATTGATTGTGATGTACAGTATAGGCAGAAAATTGGAGATAAACAAAGTCCTTCAAAAATGGCCACGAAACAACACACACACACACACACACACACATATAAGGAAGAAGCTTGTTTCGTGGCATAGTCAGGAGGAATCAGAAGTTCACAGGGTAATTAAGGAGAGATTCTGTTTCTGGTGAATTGGAGGACTATTGAATTCCTCCAAATCTAGCCACGAAACACATCCTATAAGTAATTATTTTTTTAGGTCTGTTTCCTGACATACTTTGGAGGATTTGGTTAACCATCCTCTCTTTCCTCCCTTTCTCTCTCTCTCTTCCTTCTATCTTTCTCTTCTTTTCTTCCTCCCTTTATCCTTTTCTTCTTCCTACTTATTCTTCTCTCTTTCTTTACCTTTCTGTCCCTTCTGTCCTTCCTACTTACCCTTCCCCCCTTTTCTCTCCCACCTTTCCCTTACCCTTACCCTCCCCCCTCCTCCCTCCTTCCCCCTCCTCTCTCCCTTACCCTTCCCCCCTCCTCTCTCTTACCCTCCTCTCTCTTACCCTCTCCCCCTCCTCTCCTCCTCTCTCCCTTTCCTCTCCGTCTCCCAGCATCATCCATAAGCATCAATCAGTATCACTTCATATTAAGGAGGGAGACATCTTTTGGTTTTTTATATTCCTCCAAGCTATGCCACGAAACTACACATCCTCCTATTATTAGTACCCACTGTGGGCCTCATCTCCTGTTTCCTGGCATAGTTAGGAGGAATCAGTAGTCTTCAAAATAATATTATAATGGTATATAAAGGTGGTCTGCCCATAAAATAATGTTATAGAATATAGATACTCATTCATTCACTCATTCACTCACTTGCTCATTCATTCATTCATTCATTCATTCTCTCTCTCTTTCACTCTTGCTTGCTCTTACTCACTCACTCACTTGCTTGTCCTCTCTCTCTCTCTCTCTCTCTCTCTCTCTCTCTCTCTCTCTCTCTCTTCTCTCTCTCTCTCTCTCTCTCTCTCACACACACACACAACTAAAAATTCATATCACAGCTTTTTCTCTGATTGATTGACACGACTCTCTCTCTCTCTCTCTCTCTCTCTGTCTCTCTCTCTCTCTCCAGTACAGTAATCATACATACAAACACGAGGTTCAAGTGTTTTTCTTCACCCCCTCAAATCCACTATAGTAAATACTATGACAAACGCAACACCTTCTAATAAAATCTGCTATAATACATTCTAAGACACCATCAAGAAATAACCATCTATGACGCCATCAATAACCTTTTATTACACCATCAATAACCTTCTATAACCCCTTCAATAACCTTCAATAACACATACTATATTAACTTCTATTACACCTTCTATAAAACCATCAATAACACATACTATAACCTTCTATAACACCATCATATTATATCCATGAACCATCTCATCCACATCTCATCCTTCATTTTTCATTCTTCTTTTTCTTCTTCTTTCTCCTCCTCCTTCTTCTTCCTCTTCTTCTTGTTTCTTCCTCCTCCTCCTCCTTCACTCTCCTCCTCGGAAATATTCTAAGGCTTTAATCTCACGCCTCATCTCCTCCACTTCTCCTTCCTCTTCCTCTTCATATTCCTATCTCTCTCTCTCTCTCATCATTTTCCTTTCTCTTCATATTCCTATCTCTCTCTCTCTCTCTCTCTCTCTCTCCTCTCTCTCTCTCTCTCTCTCTCTCTCTCTCTCTCTCTCTCGCTCTCCAAAAGTTTATCTAAGGTCATATTACTGTATTTATTATTTAGAAGGCAATAGATAGATGCATTTTGGCCAGGATAATACAAAAAAAAAAAAAAAAAAAAAAAAAAATAAACACACACAACAATTTTACCCCCCCCCCCCACACATCAATCCTCTTGTACAAACACAAACTCACCAACACACATCAGCCAGCACTCCTGACCACCATATAACACACACACACACAAATACAAACACAAACACACACACACACACACACAAACCCCCTCCACACACACACATGCATCAACACTTCTCCTGACCACCACCATATAACACACACACACACACCACACACACACACCACTACCTCCTGACCACCATTTAACACACACACACCAATCACCTGTCCGTGCACCTTTAATTAATTCGCCACCCCATAACAAAGCAGGTATAGATAGTGAGTAAATGAGTGAGTGTAATATTTGCCACCCTTCCTATATATAATAATAATAATAATACTGTAGCTCCTATTACACATCAAATAATTACCAGATTATATTGGAATTAAAAGGACTTTGCCGGTGAAGGTAGGTAGGTAATACATGGTGTGTGTGTGTGTGTGTGTGTGTGTGTGTGTGTGTGTGTGTGTGTGTGTGTGTGTGTGTGTGTGTGTGTGTGATGGTGGTAAGGGAGGAGGAATGTGCTTGTGCATGTGTAGTTGCAAACAGGTGTGTGTGTGTGTGTGTGTTGTGTGTGTGTGTGTGTGTGTGTGGTGTGTGTGTGTGTGTGTGTGTGTGTGTGTGTGTGTGTGTGTGTGTGTGTGTGTGTGTGTGTGTGTTGTGTGTGTCAGCCGCAATCAGGAACTTTTGCTGTGGCTTGCTAGTTTGACTGGACGGACATGTTGTGAAACTGAGGGGGCTGTACGTGATGCTGAAGTCCCCCCCCCCTTCTCCCCCTCATCTCTCAGTCTCCCCTCCCCCTTCTCCCCCTCATCTCTCAGTCCCCCCTCCCCCTTTCTCAGTTCCCCTATTTCCCCTATGTCTCTTCCCCTCGCCGCCTACCTACTGTCCCCTCTCAGATTTCTACCCCACTATATTTCCCCCCTCCTCCCCTTACCCCTTAATTATCCCCTCCTATCAGACCACTCACTCATACACAAGTCTCCTCTCTTTTCCCCCTTTCCCCTCAGTCCCCTCTACTCACCTCATTATTATAGTCCCCCCTCATCCCCTCCAAAATCATACATTCCCCTCTTTCACTTTTCCCCTCTCCTCAGTCCCCCACACAAACATTCCCCTCATCCACCCACACTATCCTCCTCCATGTCCCCTCACCACAAGTACAGTATACTCCCCCCCCCCCCTCCACACACACACACACCTGTCCTCTCAACCTATACAGTACGTACAGTTGCCAAAAAAGGTATTGCGACAACTGTTAATACAACATTAAATATATTAATGCCCATAGTTGTTTATAGGGATATATATAAGTATGTATTACAGAAGGATATGTATATTTCCTTTTGTTATACATGCTTATAGTCCCTACAAATAGTTGTGGATATTACTATAGTTAAAGTTCTATCAAGATTTGTCGCAATACCTTTTTTGGAAGGGGAGGGAAGGGAAGGGAAGGGAAAGGAAGGGAAGGGAAGGAAGGGAAGGGAAGGGAAGGGAAGGGAAGGAAGGGAAGGGAAGGGAAGGGGAGGGGAGGGGAGGGAAGGGAAGGAAGGTAAGGAAAGGAAGGGAGAGGAAGGGAAGGGGACACACAATAAGAGGGGAACAGGATGGTCAATTTGGACGGATGATGAGCACTTTAGCAGAGTGGACGGCAGACAGGCAGGAAGGCAAGGGAAGGCAGGACAGGAAGAAGGGTAGGGTGGGGGAAGGGTAGGGAAAGGGTAGGGCAGGAATAAGGGAAGGGAAGGGAGGGAAGGGTAGAGGGAGGAAAGGAAGGATAGGGTGGGAAGGTAGGGAAGGGTAGGGAAGGTAGAGGAAGGATAGGTTAGGATAGGAAGAGTGGGAAGAATAAATGGGGCAAGGAGAATTTGATAAGTACTTTACGAGGGTTAAATGAGAGAGAGAGAGAGTGTGTGTGTGTGTGTGCGTGTGTGTGTGTGTGTGTGTGCACCGAATGATGAGCGACACTGCACGCAACCCCATTCCCACTCATTTAACACACACACAAACACACACACACACACACACACACAGGCAAACAAGAAATGAAATACTCGAACAATGAAAAAGTAATATGACAGGCCTTAAATAAAAATAAAATGAAATAACACACACACATACGCTCTCTCTCTCTCATATCTTATTATTATTACAAAGTCACTATCTCTCTCTCTCTCTCTCTCTCTCTCTCTCTCTCTCTCTCTCTCTCTCTCTCTCTCTCATCTGACCCCACACACGGCCGCTGGTCACAGTGATTGAAGTTTAATCAATCAGCGACCCACCACGACCACTACCAGCTCTTGTGAGATGACCACCACTACCACTACCACCACCACTACTACCACTACCACGTCTTCTGAAATGACCACTACTACCACTACCATCACTACTACCACTACCACGTCTTCTAAAATGACCACTACTACCACTACCATCACTACTACCACTACCACGTCTTCTGAAATGACCACTACCACCATTACCACTACTACCACCACAACCATCAACACTCTCCTCCCTCCCCTCTAGACAGCATCAAATAAGAAGGGAACCACTTTTTGATAAACTGAGGAGTAAGTGATTCCTCCAAACCATCACAGCAAACTAATCCCTTAATTACTACCAACAAAGTTCCTGTTTCGTGACATAGTTTGGAGGATTCAGTAGTTCAGTTCAATAGATATATAATTTCCTCACCTTCGCCTTCTCTAACCACTACCACAAACCATCGCCTACCACTACCACTAACTACCTTTCCTCACTACAACCACTACCACTACCATCTTCTCTAACCACCACCACCTCCACCACCAACCACCTCTCCACCAACCAATCAGGAACTTCATGCCAATACCTCAATCCGTGCTTATACCTTCCTTGCCTTGCCATTCCACCTCTCAAACTCAAACTCCTCAATCCCTCACCTTACCTCACCTTCTGCTATATAGTGTTTAATACCAGAACACCCCTCACCTCTCTTCCTACTGCTGTACTCCACTTTATAATCTCTCTCTCTCTCTCTCTGACGAGGGACTGCAGAGCCAAGTATAATATAGTAGATTTTAGCAGTTTATATGCATTAATGGAGAGTGGTGAAGCAAAACACACCCTTCCTTCCTCCCTCCCTCCCCAACCTCCATCACCTCATCATTTCATCATCCCCTCTTCACCCCCACCCATCCTCCATCACCCCCTCTTCACCACAGTCTCTCTCATCTCTTTTTACGACCGGCCAGTCTTGTGTCGCTAGCTCCTCTCTCTCTCTCTCTCTCTCTCTCTCTCTCTCTCTCTCTCTCTCTCTCTCTCTCTCTCTCTCTCTCTCTCTCTCTCTCTCTCTCTCTCTCTCTCTCCTTTTATTTACCTCTTCCCTTTTATTCCCCTCTCATTGCCTATATTACCGTCTTCCCTTTCATTCCCCTCTCATTGTCTTTCTTTCCCTCTCCCACCACCACCACCACAACCCCCCATTTCTCTCCACCACCACAACCCAACACTCACTTCCTCCATCACCCCATACAACACCCCCATTTCTTTCCATCACCCACAACCCCAACCTACACCCCATTTCTCCATCACCCCCCCCACCCCCCATCCCCATTCTCTCGTTCACCCACAACCCCACCCCCATTTCTCCCTCTCCTTCCACCCATTTCTCCCCATCACCACCAAACCTTTTTCTCCTCTCAAAAAATATTAAAAAAATATATATATAAATTCCTTCGTACCTCCACTAACCCCCACCCCCCCAGACCCATCAACACCCCCAACACGCCCCAGTGAACCAGCGGCCAGGGTAGCTGAGAGGGTGGCTGATGGAATTCCCTGTGTGTGTGTGTGTGTGTGTGTGTGTGTGTGTGTGTGTGTGTGTGTGTGTGTGTGTGTGTGTGTGTGTGTGTGTGTGTGTGTGTGTGTGTGTGTGTGCCAATCTATCTATCGTTCTGTGTGTGTAACTATCTATCTTTCTGTGTGTGTGTGCGTAACTATCTATCTTTCTGTGTGTGTGTACCAATCTATCTATCGTTCCCACTACATCCCACAATTCAACCTCGATTTCTCCAACAAATTTCTCTATAAACGTGAATCATTCATGTATCCAACTGTACCAGACTTTCCAGAATAGTGAATGACCTCTTTCCATGTAGCCTGTGTAAGAATTCATGTGGCCAAGTGTACAAAATAATACTATACTGAGGAGGGCCATTCTCTCGGAGAGTTGAGTTGAATCACCAGTTCTACCTACGATTCACCTCACATAAACACACACGATACCAGAGACTATAAAGAAACACCACTATGTATCACCTCACATAAACACACACGATACTATACCATTGAAGATAAAAAAAGGTTGCAACACGAAGTAAATAATTCAGTGTGGGTTAATAAAGGAATAACTGAGTGTAAATAAATCAATGAACGAGTGTAAATAAATCAATGAACGAGTGTAAATAAATCAATGAACGAGTGTAAATAAATCAATGACTTAGTGTAAATAAATCAATGACTTAGTGTAAATAAATCAATGAAAGTGTAAATAAATCAATGACTTAGTGTAAATAAATCAATGCCTGAGTGTTCAATAACCAAGTGTAATAAATCAATGCCTGCCTGCATGAGTGACTGAGTGAGTGTAAATTAATGAATGCCTGGGTGTAAAATAAATAATTGTCTGCCTTCTTGAGTAACTGAGTATAAATTAATGAATGCCTGAGCGTAAATAAATGCCTGCCTGCAAATCAATGAATGCCTGAGCGTAAATAAATGCCTGCCTGTCTGCCTGCCTGAGTGACTGAGTGTAAACAAATGAATGCCAGGGTGTAAATAAATAAATAAATGAGTGACTGAGTGACGTAAACTAATGAATGTATAAATAAATAAATAAACAAGACATCATTCGATGGCAACACCGATTTTGCCCACAAGTTAATCATTTTGTTTTATGATGAATATCTATTAATAGAAAAAAAATGAACATCATACGGCTAAACCTGTGAACGCTAGACCTAAAACAAACACATGAACAGACAGATAAATAAATAAATATATAAATTCCTGCTTGTGTGTGTGCTTGAGTGACTAACCTGGTGATTAACGATGGCGACACAGGGTCCCTGGTGAAGGAGAGCGTGTACCACCTCCCCGTGACCTGCCCATGAGGCCAGGTGTAGTGGTGTGGACCCCTTACCGTCCTGTACGTTACAAGACGCCTCGTGGGCCAACAACAGCGACACCACGTTCCTGTAAAATGTAAACACAACACACGTCATATGGATGGATGGTTAAGAGGTGGGGGTTAATTGGTGGTTTGTGGTTTTGTTGTTGTTTTTTGTTCTCGTTTTCTGTCTCTTTGTCTGTCTGTCATACATAGTTTAGAGGTGTGTTAGGACATACTGGGTATGTTATTTATGTATTTTCTTTCTCTCTCTCTCATTCACACACACACACACACACACACAAAGAGGGGTTAATGTCTACTGAGAATATGTTATAATACAGTTCACACGATTAATGTATCACACATACATACATACAAAGAGGGGTTAGTAAATACTGGAAATGTTATAATACAGTTCATACGTTTTATGTATATCACACACACACACACACACACACGGGGTTGGCATATTGTATAGAAGGAACACAATAGAGTCAAAACATCACACCAC
Organism: Petrolisthes manimaculis; assembly: GCA_034508575.1. Taxonomy (NCBI): domain Eukaryota; kingdom Metazoa; phylum Arthropoda; class Malacostraca; order Decapoda; family Porcellanidae; genus Petrolisthes; species Petrolisthes manimaculis. Next base: position 73,387 of record JAWZYT010004758.1, read on the forward strand.
ACTATACCAGTGTTAACGAGACAGAAAGTACCAAGAAAATAGAGGGGCTGGGTGTAAGGAGGGGAGCTAGGATGGACGAGGTGTGTGTGTGTGAGAAGGAGGGGAGCTAGGATGGACGAGGTGAGTGAGTGTGAGAAGGAGGGGAGCTAGGATGGACGAGGTGAGTGATAGAGGTATAGGCTAACATGGGTGTACACAGTAACTTCCCCTTTAACTGCTCTACCTACCTACCTACCTACTATAAGCTTAGCCTCACCCCTGGCTATACATTACATCACTCACCATACATAGGGTCGACAACAACACTTCACTGCCCGTTCACCACTAACTAACCCAGACACCCACATGTACAGCCATGACTGATAGTGTTGCCAGGGTCCAACTAGTGATGGAGAGTTCGAAAAAGTGAGTCTTCTTAACCTCTCTTAACGTTGAGAATGGTTTGGAAAATTCACTTGTTGGAAGTGTGTTCAGTTGCTCACCAACACTCCTTGGACCCTGGTTCACCATTAACACCCATGGTTGTGTGTGTGTGTGTGTGTGTGTCGTATCTCCTTTAAGGTATACCAATGACCTATTTTTTATTCCCTCACCGTACGTCCTGACACACATTGTTTGGTCACGATGGGTTTAGTTTGGTCTGTACGTAATGTTTAGTTTAGTTTAGTCACGTGGGGTTTTAGTTTTGTCTGTAGTATGTAATCTTTTTCCAACACATCACCCTCCCACTCCCCCCCAAAAATGTTCATCTCCTTGACTCCTTCCAAAACACACACACACACACACACACCCTCTCCCCCTCAACATTCTCTTTTCCCCCCCACACAACATTCTTCCTCCACACCCATGCCCTTCTCATCTCTTTTTCCCCCATAACTCTTTCAAACTTTCTCCATCACCACCACCACAACCACCATTCCTTCAAAACACTCTACTTCTTCACTCCCTCCCTCCCTACCAAACAGTCCAAAATTATAATCCTCTCTATCATTCTACCATATTGACTTGGGGCCATCTATGATATATAAAATAATGACATACATACATACAGTGACCTATATCATGGTAAAAAATAAGATTAAAGAATAGTGATGTGGTCTATCATTGTAAATTAAATAGTGACAGGCAGTGAGTGAAGGGAAATTATAGTGATTATAGACTGGACTATAATTTATATAGGCTATAAGGAATACATGAATGGTTATTGATTGTGAAGTTGTTGTTGGTGTATATACTGTTGTTGTTGTTGTTGTTGTTGTAGGTGTATATACTGTTGTTGTTATTGTTGTAGGTGTATATACTGTTGTTGTTATTGTTGTAGGTGTATATACTGTTGTTGTTATTGTTGTAGGTGTATATATTGTTGTTGATTTTGTTGTAGGTGTATATATTGTTGTTGTTATTGTAGTAGGTGTATATACTGTTGTTGTAGGTGTATATACTATTGTTGATTTTGTTGTAGGTGTATATATTGTTATTGTTTTTGTTGTAGGTGTATATACTGTCGTTGTAGGTGTATATACTATTGTTGATTTTCTTGTAGGTGTATATATTGTTATTGTTTTTGTTGTAGGTTTATATACTATTGTTATTGTTAATTAATACTGACTTGTGACCATTGAGAGCAGCATGGTGGAGCGCCGTGTACCCACTGTTGTCCTGAACGTTGGCTCCAGGTCCACGTCTCAAGCTGTAAACAAAGGAAAAAGGGTACATGTGGTTTATTATTATCTTTAGTATGTTTATTATCATTATTAGTGACACCTATATAAATACCTGAACAAGTCTTGTTGTTTGTTTCAACTGTAACCAAACGGAAAAGGGTACATGTGGTTTATTATTATCTTTATTATGTTTATTATTATCATTAGTGTGTACACCTATATAAATACCTGAAGAAGTCTTGTTGTTTGTCTCAAGCTGTAACCAAAAGGAAAAGGGTACATACATGTTGTTTATCTTATTAATTATTATATTATATATATTATTATATATATATTAGTGTTAGTAGTTAGTAGTTACATTATTCTGTTGAATGTCAGGAGGAAAAAGATAGGTTATTATTATTATCATTATTATTATTATTACATTTGACCACAAGAAAACAATGACAAATAACCTAGCCTACGTGAGGGAGATAAGGTTGTGTCACCGCTAACACACGCACGCACGCACGCACGCACGCACGCACGCACGCACGCACGCACGCACGCACGCACATACACACACCGTATCGTCAGAACTATACACTAATATAAAAACAAAAAACAGGATACACAAACACAAACACACATCATTAGAATTATACACAAATATAAAAACAAAAAACAGGATATACACACACTCACACACACACACACTGTATCGTCAGAAATATTCCTATAAGCACAAAACAGAATGTACAGGTATACAATATACTGCACAGTCAGACATGTATGTAAACACACACACACACACACACACACACCACTGTTGCCCATACCCACACAGAAATATATGAACACACACACACTGTAATATATGTAAACAAACACACACACATACACACACACAGCCACTGTTGCCCATACCTACACAGAAATATATGTAAACAAACAAACACACACACGCCACTGTTTTCGATATCCACACACCACACAAACAACTATAGATAATAACCAGAATTACCGCGATAAAGCCGGCTATGATAATAATAATAATAATAATAATAATCTGGTGTAGGTCATGGGAGACTTGCTGTTGTTGTTGTTGTTGTGTTTGTTTTGCTTTCATGTACTGACTCTGCTACTGACAGTTCTACATACATTCGTGTGTGTGTGTGTGTGTGTGTACAGTATAGTTCTGGTATGTGTATGTGTGTTCCACTCACCCAAACACACCCTCTCTCTGCCTTCTTTATCTATCAATCCCCATCACTATATCTCTCTCTCAAACACACTCACTTCTCTCTCTCTCTTCCTCTCTCAAACACACTCACTTCTCTCTCTCTCTTCCTCTCAAACACACTCACTTCTCTCTCTCTCAAACACACTCACTTCTTTCTCTCTCCCTCTCAAACACTCACTTCTTTCTCTCTCTCTCAAACACACTCACTTCTCTCTCTCTCTTCCTCTCAAACATACTCACTTCTCTCTCTCTCTCTCTCTCTCTCTCTCTCTCTCTCTCTCTCTCTCTCTCTCTCTCTCTCTCTCAATGCCCTGATTTGTTGTCCAGATGACCTTTTACTTCACCACTACACTATACTATAACCTTGGCCAACTGCTATCAACCTCTATCTAATGAAACCAACCAACCACACGTACGCAATCACTCAGTAAAAAACACACACACAAAAAAGTACTAAAATTGACCCTCCTCCTGCTCCTCCTCCTCTTTCTTCCTCCTCCTACTCCTTCTCTTTCTTCCTCCTCCTACTACTTCTCTTTCTTCCTTTTGCTCCTTTCTCCTCTTTCCTCCTCCTACTCCTTCTCTTTCTTTCTCTTGCTCCTTCCTCCTCCTACTACTTCTCTTTCTTCCTCCTCCTACTCCTTCTCTTTCTTCCTCTTGCTCCTCCTCCTCCTTTCTCCTCCTCCTCTTCTACCTTGTTAATCGAGGCCCATCTATTCTGGATTAGTTTTATTTATTATATTTGTATTTTTGTTTTTGTTTTCACCAGTAAGTGTGTCCCAGAGGATTCCAAATTTCAACAAGACCTGGTTGTGTAGTTATTATAGACACACACACACACACACACACACACACACACACACAGAGACACAGAAACACACACACAATACTCACACTAATTCGAACACTTCCTCTTGATAATAATAATAATAATAATAATTTATGTCTCGTGACTGTACACTAACGTACCTGACGTCAGTGTTGGCATTTAATTAAAGGACCCTGTAGGCTAATTAATCGTGTATGAGACCTGGTTGGTGGCTTCTGATTCCTCCTGACTATATGCCACGAAACAAGATCCTTTAACTTTAATATAGGTGGTGTTTCGTGGCAATGTTTGAAGGACTCACTAACCTCCAATTTTCTGACTACATAATATTATACTGTATATATATGGGACCCCCCACCCAAGCCTGTCCCCTACTCCCTCCCACACCCCCTTAAAAAGGTTAGGTTACCGTACATAAATTCTCTGAGATACAGTAAAGTAAACACATGACATCACTCGAGTATTCTAACACACATGTAAAACTGAGGCTATGAGGAAATACAATATCCCACACACCACCACAAAACACAACTACAGTACTATTTATTTCCCTATAAAAACAATACACAACAAAATAAAAACAATAATATAAATAAACAACAAAACACTAAGGTACTATTTCCCATAAAAAGAATAAACAACATAATAAAAACAATAATACGAATAAACAAAATAAAAACAACAATAAGAATAAACAACAAAATAAAAACAATAATATAAATAAACAACAAAACACTAAGGTACTATTTCCCATAAAAAGAATAAACAAAATAAAAAACAATAATACGAATAAACAAAATAAAAACAACAATAAGAATAAACAACATAATAAAAACAATAATACGAATAAACAAAATAAAAACAACAATAAGAATAAACAACAAAATAAAAACAATAATATGAATAAACAAAATAAATACAACAACCCCCTCAATTATTATTATTATTATTATGAGGTGCTGCAAAATCATAAATACATGTGTTGTTCTATATTACCAAGATATTTACCACAATGAAAGAAAAGTGTTGAAGGATATTATTATTATTAGAGAGAGAGAGAGAGAGAGAGAGAGAGAGAGAGAGAGAAAAAAAAAAAAGAGAGAGAGTACTGTACTCCTTAAGTTACCATATTCTAGTGTTGCCGTGACTGCCATTCTTTCACACGCCGCTCCCGTGACACACACACAGTTACACACACTCACGACATTAACATTCCTCGCTCACTTTAAGCCTGAAATTGTAGTACCCTACGAGAGAGAGGGGATCAGTCTCTATGAAAATAAGATCTCTCATAATTTTCTTCTGAATGACTGCAATAATTTTTTTTCCCGCCGAGGCTTCCCTGGTCCCAGACTGTACGACACACACACACACACACACACACACACACACACACACACACACACACACACACACACACACGCAAAGAGCTAAAAACCTTCCCCTTTCACTATTCACGTAGGTCCGTCTGCTAACAAGATACCCCCAAACAAGACATTAAAGCTCGTTGTAATACATTAACATAATAATTTGCCTTGAGGTGAGATGGTTCATGAGTCACCTATCAAACCAAACCCTAGAAACAGTAGTGATGATGGTGTAATGTCCTACTACTACTACTACTACTATCAAACCATAGACCATAGAATCAGTAGTGATGATGGTGTAAGGTGGTGTATGAAAGGTCCTACCCCCATCACTACTATACTACTACTACTAGTCTACTACTACTATCAAAGTACAAAAGCAGTAGTGAGTGGTGAGTAGTCCAGAGATAGTGGTGGTGGTGGTGCAATAAAGTTTCCACTACTACCCCATTACCACCACCACTATTACTATAACAACTACTACCCTTCTCTTCCCACCACCACTACCACCACCACAACTACCCTTCTCTTCCCACCACCACAACTACCACCCTCCTGCCATCACCACCACTACCCCACTCCCACAACTACCACCCTCCTCCCACCACCACTTTCTACCTGGGAGGGATCACGTCTGCTAACACACATTCTTCTAAACCATTTCTGATCGTCTCCCTTATAAAGCTTCATAGAATTCCATTTAAGGGGCAAGTTATGTGTTGGTAAATCTGGAGCAACTGAATCCTCCAAACTATTCCAAACAACAGAACACCATTATTATTTTTGCTCTTCTGGTCCTGTTTCCTGGCATACTTTGGAGGAATCGAGGAGCTCCAATTTAACAAAAGCGAAGGACCCAATCTGTGGTAGTCACGATGGAATTGGAGGGTTGCCGAGTCCTTCAAACGCTGCCACGAAACGCCACTCATAGGGAAGGAGTTTGTTTCGTGGTACAGTAAGAAGGAATCAGTAGCCTTCCATTTATCACCAGCAAGTTTAATTAAGGAGTTCTTCAGGAGAGGATTTCTTGTGGGTGAATAATAATAATAATAATAATAATGACGAATAATCATAATAATAATAATAATAATAATAATAATAATAATAATGACGAATAATCATAATAATAATTATAATAATAATAATAATAATAATAATAATAATAATGTCGAATAATCATAATAACAATAATCATAATAACAATAATAATAATATTAGAAATAATAAGACGAAGAAAAATGATAATAATAAGAATACTATTTCAATAAGAACTACCACCACGTTCGTAAGGAATATCTGGAAGGGAAACAGTGGAAAAGAAAATAGTGCAATACAAAAGGTGAACGACTGAGTTGAACAGAAAAAATGAAAGGTGGTGTGGAGTGGAGGCGAGGCGAGGCGAGGCGAGGCAGGGGATGTATATAGGAGGGTGTTGTAGTGAAAGCAGTGTAGGGGAATAACAGGATGAGTGAGTGTTAGGCCAATACAGGAGAGATCAGAGGCAGGGGGAGCCAAGGGGAGTTGATCCAAACTGATATAGAACACTGATAAGCACGCAAGCACAGACAAACTTTAACACATATATACTGTATATACTACAGTATACATACAAGTACTGTACGGACATACTGTACTCTACCTTACACACACATATACACTACCACACACACACATACATACATACGGTACAAGCACGTACAGACACTACCACACACACACACACACACACACACACACACACACACACACACACACACACACACACACATACATACATACAAGCACGAACAGACACATACAAGCATAAACACACACATACAAGTACGAACACACAAACACATACATACAAGCACTAACACACACAAAAGACCACTGCCATTAACTCCACATCAATTTATGGAACAGTCACACCGGTAGAGATGAATATGTTTAACCCAAAAAAAACTATATGTTGTAAATTATATATAGTAACTTATAATTATTTACCTAGTTAATTATATATTGTAACCAGTGACTAACTACAATACAGTACTAATTGAGGCAGGCTACTCGGTAACAAGATGATAAGGAAGACAGAAGATAAGAATACAATATTCAAATAAGGCCTTACATGTTAGAATGACGTTTCTTAGTTAGGTTAGGCTATAAGCATTTCCAAGTCATAGGTCAAGTTCAGTATTATTACCCTAAGGACAGTAGGCATAAGAAATAAATATACTGTATATATAAATAAATAAACTGTTTCACACATTTTAAGGCACTAAATGGAAGGTACAGTACCGGTACTACAAGGTGATGGTACTCTAATTGTTCTATTAAAATGGTATCAACAATCTTATTATTTTAGTGTAAAACATGTTATATTAATGTAAGGACATGATTCATATGGGACACACCGGCCTTTGTACTACTGAACTTTGGGTAGTGATATTCTATAATAATCTATGATATTCTCTAATTGTTCTATTAAAATGGTATCAACAATCTTATTATTTTAGTGTCAAACATGTCATATTAATGTAAGGACAATATTCATATGGGACACACTGATCTTTATACTACTGGTATTGAACTTTGGGGAATGATATTCTATAAAGTGTGTCATTAGTACAAGTATATTCTTCAATAAGTAAGATGCTGGTTATGATTGTAGGGAAACATTTCTTTTAATATCAGGATATTTTTGTAAATCCCTTAATAAGTCATGTGCTTGCTTAAGGAAAAGTAGTATAGGTATACTGTATCTGGAGAAAATTATTTCTCCAACCTATTCCAAGCAACAGGCCACCTTTATTTATGTTAATCTGGTCCTGTTTCCTGACATACTTTGCAGGAATCAAGATATTCTAATGTACCAAAAGTGTACTACCCCCTAAATAAAGTTGCCAACCACTCTGTGAGCTGTATGGTTAAAAGATACCCATATGATAGGCACTGTACAGTACAGTACTTGCATCCTCAATTAAGGGACCCTGTAATATAGTCAGAAAATTGGAGATAAAGGAGTCCTTCAAATATTGCCAAGAAAAAACATCTATATGGAAGGAGCTTGTTCGTGGAATGGTCAGGTGGAATCAAAAGTCTCCAATTTTCATACACGATCACAGGGTTCTTAAGGGGGTGTGGGAATAGGGGGACAGGCTTGGGGGGGGTTAGGAGGGGTGCGGGAATAGAGGTACATTCTTTCTACCCACTCCAAGCCTGTCCCCCTATTCCCCCCAAGCCTGTCCCCTACTCCCACACCCCCTTAAGCATTTCCATATGATAGGTACGGTACCGGTAATAGCTACAATAGGTCTAAACCCTACAGCACAAATGCTTACATCCACAAGAACACCCATTTTCTGATGTACTGTACTGTATTATGGATTTCTGAGCACCTCTAGCCTACATGGAAACACAAACTGTACCGGTATATGAAAAAGCCATAAATTGATGAAGTTTTCTTAGAATACGTGTATATACTATAAACAGTACCTAGTACAATAGCTATTGGATAATCTCAAAACAAGCATGCTATTTAATAAAATTCGTTTTCTCAGTGGCATGGAAAGAAAACTTCTAACTTTATTATAACTTCACTTTCTACTGACCGATTCTCTCCAAGTTTCAATCTAACATTTTCTTTTCCTTTAACTTGCAGAAAGGCCCCCTCAAGTAACCTCTGCTGGATTCACAATGAGAAGGATCATAAGAAAGAGTACAGTAGCTAAAATTATAAATGTTATCCAACTAAACTACAGTACAGTACCGTACTCAAAACCTTTGCTACATATGTTTTAATAACCATAACCCTTACGGAAGTTTATGGAGTTTAAAAATTACTGTATGAACACTATCAAACACAATATTCTTACCAACATTTATATATTTAATACAAAAAGGTTTTATTTCTCCCGATATACTGTATAGATTCTATAGCCTACAAATCACATTTAACCCCTCAATTTCTTTCTTCTTTTCAGGGGGCTGTACACCACTGGTTATAACATACCAGTCTCTCCTTTATTTGTATTTGTTTTTTCACTGCGATCAGAGCATATATACCGGGGATCTGTGGCCCTGGGAGAACATCAACAACAAAAACAACAACACACTGTAATCATTCCAAACCAACCTTCCTCATAAGCCTAAACCCTGTAGATAATACTGATTTGTATACCTGGCCAATCTCCTATCAGCCTGGCCAATAAATATATGCTATCAACCACGAAGATAATTGGGTCCATAATAAATCATCGCTCTTCAAACCAACTAACTAAACGGCCATATTAACTAGAGTATATAAAACAATTAATTAGTATATACAGTATATATATATATAAATAAAAAATAATCCTGGCTAATTTATTCCTTTCCATTACAATAACAACACACACAACCCAATCATGGAACAATGGGAAGGTATCTCGTCTATATAGAAGCTAAATTATTGGTTTCGTGACACCCCAATGCTCTTATTAACTAGTGTATCAATGGGAAAAACACCTATACGCCCATATATCACCACAAAATAACCTCCTTGATACCCCTTATAGGATATAGGTGGGCGTGGGCGTGTATGTATGTATGTTAATCTAATGAGCTCACCTTGCAAATGGTCCGTATGATATGGGTGTGGGCGTGTGTGTAATAATGAGTAGTAGCTATGGCCGTGTGTGTAATGATGTAATATGGAAGTGGGGTGGGCGTGTATGTTATTAAATGTGTAATATAATGAGCTTTACCTTGCAAGTGGTCCTCCTAATCTCTTGGCTTTGGAGCTTAATATCTTCTCCACCACCTGTATATTACCATTACGGGCGGCTTCTAGTAAATCGGCGTCCTTCCCCATCTTAATATATTATCTAAAACACATCTCTGGACTCGTATATACACCTTAAGTCGATAAAAACATTGAAAAACATTGATCAACACCAGCAGCAGCCATTGACAACTGACGGTGCTGCCATCTAGTCTCAGTGTTGCCAGGTCTCCTTGGCCAAATTACCCCAACTTCAACATCAGAATTTTCCTTGTTTTTACCTTCAATAATACCCTGTTTACCCCTGAAGATAGTCGTATATCTACCAACGTCTTGGTATTTCGTCCGGTAGAAATTTCTCCTTTTACTTTTGAACGATTTTTGTATAATTTCCCCGTGTGGGCTTTAAAATTCCCCATAAAGAGAGACATTTCCCTGCACCTGGCATCACTACATCTAGAAAACAGTCCACTGCACCTTCCATCAAAGATATCTTCACCAACCCTGTCTTCACATCCTATTTACACATATTTAGGCCATTTATACCCATATCACTCGAAATAAAAAGTCAGAAGAGAGTAAAATTTTGTTTGTTATTTTTCCTAACACACCAAAAAATAACGTACGAGTGATATTTACAATTATATATGTACTTTGAGGAGATATCTAGGAGTGTACGAGGAGGGTGAATACAGGAGTGGTGGTGGTGTAGTCCAATCAGCTGATTATGGATGTAAACACACCCAGCTGCACCAGTCACTATTTACCTGTGTTTGGGGCTGTGTTTACCTGTGTTTGGGGCTGTGTTTCCCTGTGATTGGCTATGTTTGGGGCTGTGCTTAGCTGTGTTTCGAGCCGCGTTTAGCTGTTTGTTTCCCCGTGTTTAGCTGTTTGTTTCCCCGTGTTTAGTTGTTTGTTTCCCTGTGTTTAACTTAGCTGTTTGTTTCCCTGTGTTTTGGGGGCTGTGTTTGGTTGTGTGTATTATTACAGACTATAGTAATCTAGAGTCGTCGGTCATGTCGTCATGAAGCAGCGACGCGGATTATATCATTATTATTATTATTATTGTGTGTGTTTGTGTGTTGTTGTAGTTGTTGGTCAAGGAGTACAAGTGAATGCAAAACCAAATACAACAACCCAAGTCAAACAACAACAACAACAACAACATACTGATTTAGCAGCCACAACAACTACTACTGCTACTACGACTATACCTACTACTACTGCTGTTATTATTCCTGCTACCACCACTAAACCAATTAATGTTACTACAACAACAACAACTCAAGTCAAACAACAAACGGATATAGCAGCCACAACAACTGATACATCTGCTACTACTACTACTACTGCTAATATTCCTGCTACCGCCACCAAACCAACTACTACTGCTACTACCACTAAACCAACTACTTCTGCTACTACCACTAAACCAACTACAACAACCCAAATCAAACAACAACATACAGATATAGCAGCCACAACTACTACTACTACTACCACCAAACCTACTACTACTACTACCAAACCTACTACTACCAGTACCAAACCTACTACTACTACTACTACCAAACCTACTACTACTACTACTACCAAACCTACTACTACTACTACTACCAAACCTACTACTACTACTACTACTACCAAACCTACTACTACTACTACACCTACTACTACTACTAAACCTAATACTACTACCACCACCAAACCTACTACTACCACCAAACCTACTACTACTACCACCACCAAACCTACTACTACTACCACCACCAAACCTACTACTACTACCACCAAACCAACAACTACCACTACCACCAAACCAACTGCTAATATTACCACCAAGCCAACTACTACTACTACTACCACCACACCTGGTGATCATGAGGATGGACAAGTACCAGCAGAGGAGGAGAAGGCTGATATATGTAAATCTGGGACTGGTACGCTCTATTTATCCTTTTCGAGTGTGTAAGCTTAAATAAGGACATCACATTGAAATGTACCTATATGTGAATTTCCGTAACTTAGGTCCGTAATGGTTGAGGTATTTATTATCGTCGACCCTAAACACTGCTATTGTTATTACGCTCACTTATAATTTTGATTTGGTGCTCTAGAGGTCTTGAATTAAAATTTTGATAGTTAACTTTTGTAAGATATAATTGTCAGTAACATAACCTTTTGAAATACATAATGATACCTTCTGTTTTAGCCAGTCAAACTACCGGTACTTATTTTTCTATTTTTTTTTTATGCAGAAAGTCATTATTGCATACCTCTCATGTCTTTTTCAGAAAATATGAAAATGCTATATGAAAGTTACTCGGTGAAGAATGACCCGTACAAGATTATTGCCATTCACCGCTCCACTACCATGGTTGTCAACGTCACTGATATTGACATAACAACCATGCACTTTCTCGTCTTCCAGGCACACTCACAAAACAGATACATCATCCTTAGTTTTGATATGTAAGTAAGATTGTTTTATCACATGCAGTCACATGGGCAACTTCATAACAATGTGGGAAATACAGTCATGTTCTTTTTTTTTTAAGTTCACAATCACACAAGTTTATAATCTAATGGAAAATATATACTAGATAAGAGTACTAGTATGCTCAAAACATATGTTACCGTAGCTACTTTATCTTATCTTATCAATAGTACAACACGATGAAAATTACCTTGCATACAATCTAAAAATAAAACTTGTATTATAAACTTCATACATAAAGCTACTGGCCTTGTGTAGGCTACATCTGTTATTTTGTAATATACGTGATAACATAGTAGTCCCGTACAGTAACCTATATGTGTTACTGTAGTTAGGGAGAAAGTTCATTTAATGCTGTTGTATTCACAGAGTGTAACAAATAATCACCTACATAATGTTACTTTATAATTATATTACATGTCCTTTCATTTGTAATCTGAGAAATATCATGTACAATTATAATAGAGTGTAAGTCCCGGTACCAATTTAAATCCTCGTTTTCCTGGGTTCGGTGAGCAGGAACCCTTATCAAGACAAGTATGTCAATGCCACTGACCCTGGCTTGGTGTTGACTCTGGATGATCTAAGTGTTTTAGAGAGCAACTCCACCAAAGTAATGCTTTCCAACTGTCACAAGAAAAACCTCACAGTTCTCTTCATGGTTCGCAACTACACTCGCCAGGGTAAGTGAGTCTATCCAATCTCTATCCCATAGTGACTTTTCCTTAGTGTAGTTCTGTCTTTCATTTATTATATGCTCATTCTTTCTACCTGTTGTTTTTGGCTTCCTTTGATTTTTATTTAGTGCCATGGGCCTTGGCAACAGTTGTTTTTTACACAAATAAAAATAACATTTTCAATTATGGCTGTTAATTTTAATGATGCATGAATGGAATGGTTATATTTTTTGTCAAGAAGACTTGTCAATGAATATGAAAGACTTTACTGTACATAGCCATACCCTTGTCTGGTTCCTGCAAGTACACTACTGTAGTTGTATATAGCTCCTCACTCGCCAACATTGTGGCCAACAGAACCTATCCCAGGGAAATACAAGGCTGTTGGGACTCCTGAACCCTTCCTCACCCTCATGCCCAACATCCTGACCACCAAGGCCACCTACCGGGCAGCCTTACTTCCCGGTACAAACTCTGTTGAAGTGGAGGGAGAGCTGAGGTACAGGACCTACTTGACCTACATGTATGAGCGTGACCTGAGTGAGGCCAAGTACTGGGACACACTTGTTGCCACCAGCACACTCCAGGGACTTCAGATGAATGCAAAACTCGTCAGTACTTCATTATATGCTGTACAAGTCTTTCAATGAAAAACTCAGGGGTTATACTGTAATGTACTATAGACCTTGTTACTGCAGTTGGATCCCTTAAATAAACAGAATTTTTACAGGCTTTAGTATCAGATGGTAGTACGCACAAAAGAACCAAAGTGTTATACATTTAATACATTGCAATATCGTACAGTAGAGGGATAAGTAGGCTTTCTTATACTACCTCCCAAATTTATCATATCCTCTTGTGCTTGTGGGGAGATACAGGTGTTGGAACGTCAAAACAACAACACGGCTGAATACCTGAGTAACTGGTTTGTGTCGTACTCTGGGGTTGGGGCTGTCATCACTGTGGTCGTCTCTTACAATAACTCCAATGGATCCCTGTATTCCTCCTCCGTCTCCTATGGCTGCGACTTTATTGATGCTGAAGAGTACACGTGCACCAAGCTGGGTTAGTCGCCATCGACAACATCTATATAAATCGTATACTTTAAACCCTCAATTATCCGAAGATTTATCCTCATGTATCGACTTCGGTCCTTATAGTGGAGTAGTGGTCCAGGTTGAACACTGCACTTCCCATCTTGTGTTTGTATAGTGCATCATCCAAATCCCTGCATAATTTAGGACTATACAAATAACCCTTTGGTTCGGATAGTCTGGATAATTGATGGTTTACCGTAGAATGTTACTTTTCTTAATGTAATTCTCTGTACAGTACTGGCTGCAAATTAATTAACCAATTGACACATACTGAGACACAAACCCAGATTATATAGGACATTTGGAACAAAGATGGTATAAAATATGATAATGAACAAATAAATGAAAACAGAAAAAGATGGGAACAACTGCAGCTCCACTTTATAGCAATCCCTTATTTTTCACTGTTGTTATGAGTGTGTGTTATACCGTTTCTATGAATCCTTGTACAGTAAACCCTCATTCTCCACCAATGAGTTTATGAGTGTGTAATGTACAAAGAGGGTATACTGTACACAGATTCATTATAAAGGGTACGTAATATACACCCATAACAAACACAGTGGAAAACAAGGTATTGCTGGAGTGTATAACATGTTGTGTGTTGTGTTTTGTGACAGTGAACCCCCTGGCCAAGCTGTTCTGTGCCTCACTGATATTTGTGGGTTTGATCCTGTTGTTCCTGGGTCACCGCTGGCTCAACTTTACAATGTTTACCTCCGGCTTCCTCTTCTCCTGGTGCGTCCTCTTCCTTCTCTTTGCCCAGGCCTCGTCAAATAATGTCGATGGTGAGTAGAAGGTTGTTTCTTAGTTTGTTTCCTTATTTTTACATTTTCTATGTCAGGTAGCTTGTTCATACTGATTTAGACTGGTATCTCAGATTGCCAGATGCTGTGTTGGCCTCATATTAGGGATGGAGATACACAAAATTGTTCCTTCCCTACAGTAATAATTCAACTATTCCTGATTCTCCCTCTCCCACCGGGTAGCGCTGGGATGGGGGACACTGGTAGGTGCTGTGTTGGGAGGGATACTGTGGCTGTTGGTGTGGCACAAGTTTCGTCGTCCTTTCCACTCTGCCCTCCTCATCATTGTTATGACCATCATCTTTGTTGGCATGACAGTTACCTTCTTCATCAGATGTAAGTTCCTGGAGAGATTTTTGCTGTCAAACATGATTCTGTCACTAAAAATGAGGAGATTTAAGAAATTTTAGAAAATGGGTTGATGGCCATTTTCTATTGGAGGAGAAAAATTAATTATAGTAAAAAATTTATGCATACATAATTGACATTTCAAAATATTGTGTCTCAAACCGGATTGCATTTGAAACTGGAATGTATGTAGGTAGGTGGTGTGTAGAAGACTTTGTTTATGGAAATACAATTAAAATTATTCTCATAGTGGTTGGACAGACCTTTGTATCATGAATGGAACTTTGGATGAATGGTCCCTTTCACATCTTTTCCTCTCTCTCTCTCCCTTTCTCACTCTATAGATGCCATCATGCCAAGGGACAATATAGCAGCCTTTGTAGTCTTTCCAGCCTTCTTTGCCCTCATCATCATTGGCTACTCCATCGTTAACATCAAGAAGGTAAATACTGAAACATCATCATCATCATTAGCCTCCAATAATTAGCCTCATACATTCAATCATATCTATAATTACTAAGCATTGTGTAACTAGTGTTGAAAAAAATATCTATCGCCTTGGGGTCCAGCATTGTCCCAGTAAGTAGTGAGTACAATAACCAAATATTAGCCAAAGTTAAGTGAAGGGGTTATTATTGAACCTACATCCTCAGAGACTATCTTCAGTCAGCCAGTCTGCTTCAAGTTTTTTGCTTCTTTAACACAGAAGGGATTGAGAGTTAAGGTATCTATAGGTGTGGAGTGACTTTGAAATATGGTACGATATGAAATTAAATGTTCAAATTATTAACTACAGTAGTAGGCATTTTGCACTTACTTTAATGAAAAGGTATTAGTGTTTATAGTTACCTTTTTGTAGTGCTTGTTTGAGGTACAGTAACTTGAATTCTAATGAAGAATTTCCTGTGTCTTAAAAACTTGCCCTAGACTAGTAAAGTTTAACACATTTCAAAGTTTATTTACATGGAAAGGATTGAGGTTTTAGGTACTGTTACCAGCATCTATAACTAGTACAGTCAGCACCTACTAGTTATAAGTGCTGGCAACCGTACTTAAGAGCAACAAAAAATTTCACAATCTTTAAAAAATAAAATGACTAATGACTGTTAAAAAAAAAAAAAAAAAACACCCACACCCACACACATTGCACCACCTATATCTCACCAGGTGCACATATTCTCCTGTGCTCTGCTGGGATCGTATGCCTTTATGGTGCCACCAGCCTTCTACCTGGGGTCTTCACTGACCTACATAGTCATCAACGTCATCGCACTCCTCACCGTCGAACACTACTCAGACACCCTTGGATACCCGCCATTCCAAGTTTGGGGTAAGAGAGACAACCTTTTATTGGAAGCCATTTGCACCTTTGTGTCTAATGAAGAGAATGTGAATGAAGGATTTAATTACAATAGTTGTTGTCCCTTTAGCATTATGTTCCCCTCTTAGGACCACATACACATTATCTTCGTCTTTTTCATTCCAACTCCATTGCCAAAAGTTATAGTATTCTCAGATAATATAATATATTTTAAATTATGCTGTAAAACTATTTAAAATTTATTTTCTATTTTTTGGTGCAGACATTGTGCTGCTGTGCCTGTGGATATTGCTGTTTGTGGCAGGCATGGTGTTCCAGTTATACCGTGAGCGTTCCAGCCCGCCTTTTTACCCACCCAACCTCACTTGGTGGGAAGACACCAAGAAGGCCATCAACTTTGTGTTGGATGTAACCCTGAGATGTTTACCCTTGGACCCAGACCCTGGAGGGGCGGGCATAGAGGAGCGTCCCACCTGGCTGCTACGCCTCACCTACACCTTCAGACTCTTCCGTCGTCGCCTGCCCTGTGCTAACCCAGACCTTTCTGAGTCTGGCTATCAGAGTTTCCAGCAGGTGAGACAGATATCACAGTCTGCAGAGAGTCTTGCAACCAATACTCATTCTTCAACCTCCAGTCTGTCAGAAAACAGACAATCCTCGAGGCTGGCCGTGTTCCAGGAGAGAACCAGAGATTGGGTACAGAAGCTGCCAGCGCGCTTCAGGAAGAAACGGGAACGGTTAGTGGAGGTGGAAACTGAGGAAGGTCAAGGAGAAGATGAAGCTAGACTACTGGATGGTCAGGCTTAAAATCATTGCCGGGCATCCACAGGTGCTGGGGCTGCAATGCTCAGCTAAGTACAGTATACATTTGGTTGTATATTCAAATGTTACTCTTCATACTTTACTGGTAATTTTTTGACAAGAATTTGTCTTGTTTTGCAAAACAAGTGTTGTAAATATGTGCTCTCTCATTACACATTAGGTTGTGTTGTGCAATGATGATGTATGGTTAAGATAAGTTGTTGGGTTGGTTGTACCTATGACATTGATGGTTGTAGATGAGGTCATGGTTGGGACAAAACCACTATACAGTAGTTCTTTTACCTGTAGTGGATGGAAAATGTTCATAGAAGTTACTATATGAAGGTGACTTCTAAACTTTGCATTTGATTGGTTGATGCTCAACACCCAACTTGTGGTGTTGACAAAGTGTTTCCACTTCATGCCTAGTTGGCCAGAGTTCAACACTCATCACAGCACATAACACCGTCCCATAACCAACATACAAGCTACATGAGCTATGTTTCTTAGCTTGGGTGGAATTAATTTCTAGTTTACTAACTCATGAGGGTAAACCTCAACCAGTCATGCCTAACATTTACTATAAAAACTGTGGAAAATATACTGTATTGCCAAACACAGAAAATTAGACTTGTTGAATTACTAAGGCTGTGCTCTGTTTAAATAGTTGTTGTGTACTTATTGTGGTGTCCTCTTTAATTATGTATTACACTTGTTTACATAATAGAATATATATGTATATATATTTTTTTTACCATATTCACAATCACTGGTATCACAGGCATAGGTTATTCATGTCACAGAATATGGTTACTACACAATGAAAATTTGTTGTTGTGTGGCTCTGATACAGCCTACCTGTTGTGTGGGTCATATACAACACAACTCATGGCCTGGGCAATGTGGGACTAACTGGTCCATTTATTAGCTCTTAAGAGACAGTACAAACAGCCTCCATCCTGATTGTCATTAGCTCTCAAAAACATGCAGCCCCAGCCATCGAAATACCATAGGTACATGTCATCATTTCATTGAGGGGACGAATTGTCTCTTGATAAATTGAAGGACTAGTGATTCCTCCAAAACTATGTCACAAAACAGATAACCCATTAAAGTAACATTGGGGTTAGTTTGGAGGAATCAGTAGCCCTCCAATTTACCATCAACATTCTCCTCCCACTAACAAGAAGCAAGTTATACAGTGTGATACCAGGCACGTTTATACAGTCCAGTACAGTATTGATTTTCCTTGCAAAACAACCCCTAACTATAACTATACCAGAATGCCATAGATTAGTGCAGTGCAGTATGATTCAGCATTTAGAAAAAAGCAAGGTTTTACTGCATACATTGTGATATATGGTCACGTTACTCTTGCCAGTACGGTACAGTACATTCTACGTTAATAGGCATTCATTCGTTCAGTCTCGCCCAGAAACGGTAGAATTTTGGAGTCAATTTCAACATTTTTTTTATTATTATTTTTTTTTTCTGGGCCAGACTGATTATTTTTCTAGTTAGGTTGGAGGTCTACCACAGAGAGGAGGTTGTTGTTGTTGTTGTTATTGTTCACAAGCTCAGATACTATAATAATTCGATGCAGCGATTACTCGACTTAAATCTGTGGACAGAGCCTCTGAAAATAGTCTGTGTGTCTCTGTGTCCTGTGATAATAATAGAACTTTTAATAATTTTATTTCTGATTCATCTATCCTTTCTCTTCCTCTTTCTCCTCCTTTCCTCCCCCCTCTTCCTCCTCCCCCCTCTTCCTCCTCCCCCCTCTTCCTCCTCCCCCCTCTTCCTCCTCCCCCCTCTTCCTCCTCCCCCCTCTTCCTCCTCTCCCCTCTTCCTCCTCCCCCCTCTTCCTCCTCCCCCCTCTTCCTCCTCCCCCCTCTTCCTCCTCCCCCCTCTTCCTCCTCACCCCCCTCTTCCTCCTCACCCCCCTCTTCCTCCTTCACCCCCTCTTCCTTTTATTTTGAAAGTCTCATTCTGAAGTCTTAATTTGTGAAGCCATAAATTCCAAGTCTTATTTTGTGAAGCCTTATTTCCAAAGTCTTATTTTGTCAAATCTTATTCTACAAGTGGTACCATACAGTAGTTTGTCAAGGCTTGTTTGTTATTTCTACACTTATATTTTGAAAGTCTATATTCTTCTATCAAGTCACAATTATTTTCAAAGTCTTAATTATCACAGGACAGAAGAACCATTTGTAAATAAATAAATAAATAAGTAAATAAATATATGTATATATATATTAGAATTGCTCATAATAATGTTGTAGAATATTTTGAGTGTACTGTAGTTATATATTAGTTATTATGTCTGTCATTTAGAAGGTCTCAGTTATGCAGTATTATTATAAGTTAATTCAATAATGAGGATGTTATTTTATTGTTTTGTACAGTCACGAGCACTTATAAGTATACAGTAATTCCAATGGAGATCTTATTATGCATTTAATTATCTTATCTACTGTCTCTCTAGGTATTCGAAACACACCTGTATATTTATTAGTACTGTACACTCGAAATCCAAAGTTTGTATCCCAGGTCTTGTTGAAGTTTCGAAGCATCATTTGACATACTAGTTAGTGAACCAATTTACAAGCTTATCCTGTTCTGTTACATATTTGCTTGAGCTCGCTAAAATTTTCGATCACAGGCTATTCGAAGCAAGCCTGGATACATATTTTGGATTGCTTTATACACACACACAAACAAACTGCGCGATACAATATGACACCACGAACGAAGGCTTTTGATAACAGCATTCCCACATTGGTATCCCTACGTATGTACAGTCGTGATACGTAATCCCTGACCAGAGACGAACGGCAGACACACACACACACACACACACACACACACACATACATAGGCTACCCAGCATTTGAACTAACTCAGCCTCTATAGGTGTACTGGTTGGGGGGACATGAGCAATACCAGGCGATTCGAAGCTTTCTGTTCCTCACACTCTGGTCAGAAATTTTGTATCATGACGAGTGTACAGTGGGCAGCATAAGTTCGCTTCATTTCCACCTACGTATGTATGTGTGAGCAATAGTAATGTTGTAACAGTGTTTGAATGAAAAGATGACAGATAGATACACTTTTCACGTGGTAAATTACACATGTTGTTAGAATATAAACATTGGTCAGAATGTATCTATCTATCAGGTCATGTTAGCATTATTTAACTCATGAGATGGACGCGAATTTATGCTGCCGACTGTACTGTACTGTACTGTATGTTGTGGTTGTATCTGTAATAAAAACAAATCATCATTCGTGGTGTCATTTTGTATCGCGCAGGAGATGTAACTTTTTTTTTTTTTTTTTTTTTTTAGTTGCCAAAAAAGGTATTGCGACAACTATTGATACAACATTAAAATTAATTAATATATTATATGTCCATAGTTGTTTGTAGGGATTATAAGTATGTATTACAGAAGGATATGTATATTTTCTTCTGTATATATACATGTTTATAGTCCCTACAAATAGTTGTGGTTAAAGTTCTATCAAGATTTGTCGCAATACCTTTTTTGGCAACTGTACATATTATTATACACTGGAAAATCATTCTGCATTCCTCCTGACTCTTGATGGGATGAATAATAATTAATGAATGAGTCATCGGAGTTACGAGTAATTAATTTTGCACCTTTACATTCATTATTCAACAATTTTTCTTTCATCTATTGTGTCAGCAGTTTGTATAAAGATGCAGAATAATTTTTTGACAGGGTGGTGAAGATGAAGATGATGATAATAATAATAATAATAATAATAAAAATAAATAATAATGTTTAATATAGTGCCGATTTCACAGTGGTTTTGGTTTGTTAGGATGCTCCCCAACCAACGAAACAAACAAACTTGTCAGTCTTAATTATATCCAACAACTAAACATCATCAACAACAACAACAACAACTAATTCAGTCTCCATATCCACAAAATCTGTCAGGTAGTTCCATTATTACCATAGTTTAATAGTGGAGTAATCAAATTCATCCAATAATTCACTCACGAGTCAGTTTACACAATTCAGTTTCTTTCGTTGGGATGCTTACAAACCAAAACAAACGACTGTGAAATGGGC
The DNA here is from genome assembly GCA_034508575.1 of Petrolisthes manimaculis. NCBI lineage: Eukaryota > Metazoa > Arthropoda > Malacostraca > Decapoda > Porcellanidae > Petrolisthes > Petrolisthes manimaculis. The sequence continues at coordinate 94,863 of JAWZYT010004758.1, forward strand.
ACTACAAGTTTGCTACATGTTTCTACTGTAATGAATAATAATAATAATAATAATAATGATGCTGGAAACACAATAATAGTACAACTCTTCCCATTTGTTTTTAATTTAACATTCCAACAACAATTATTACTTGTTCTCTCTCTCTCTCTCTCTCTCTCTCTCTCTCTCTCTCTCTCTCTCTCTCTCTCTCTCTCTCTATTATCATTCCACCACCCACCACCTGTTCACTCTCTCACACTCACCTCTTTATCATTCCACCACCATTTGCACACAACACACACTCTCTCTCTCTCTCTCTCTCTCTCTCTCTCTCTCTCTCTCTCTCTCTCTCTCTCTCTCTCTCTCTCTCTCGCTCATATGACGACATATAAATTATTTGAAGAAACATAATAATTACTCATAAATTATCACATGTAAAAAAAAAAAAAAAAAAAAAAAAAAAAAAAAAAAAAAAAGCTCGCAAATGCCCGCGTAAATTAAAAAACAAAACAAAAAACAGTCTCTCAAAGATACACACGTCAATGGTAATAATAAAAATAAATAAAGTCACACACACACACACACACATCAATAATATATAATAATAATAATAATAATAAATAAAGTCTTTCACAGATACACACATCAATAAATATAATAATAATAAAAATGAAAGTCTAGGGTGACACTGATAAAGTTTTAGCGACACGTGACACCCCCCCCCACCCCTTGCCCCCCCCACCCCCCATCTATATCTCCGGGGTGAGGGGGACGAGATGACAATGGGACGTGTGTGTGTGTGAATGTATGTATGTATGTGTGTGTGTGTGTGTGCTCAGAAGGGATGGACACATTTATATAAAGTTAATGACACGTTTGGGATGAGCTGAGCCATGACACACACACACACACACACACACACACACACACATCTCTGCCCCCCACCTCTCTCATTCCTCCCACCACTCTCACTTTCTCTCTCTCTCTCTCACTTTCTCTCTCTCTCTCTCTGGTGTGCGGCAAAGAGAGCAAGTACTGTACAGTCGGCGGCAAAAGTGCTGTCGCCTAACCTGGACTCGAAAAATACACACGTTTTCTACACCTAATAATCTCGAGTCTATGAACATCGCGTGCCTCTGTGAAGCAAGTGAGGCGACAGAACTTTTGCCGCCGACTGTACATACTATTATACATGTATTTCACACACGAGGAGCGAGTGAGAGAGAGAGAGAGAGAGAGAGAGAGTTGTTAGGGAACTAGGGCCAGTAGACAGGAAGAGTGAGTGAGTGAGTGAGTGAGAGAGAGAGTGAGTAAGAGAGAAAGTAAGTGAATAAGAGAGAGCAGAGAGTGAGTGAGTGAGTTGTTATGAAGGGAACTATAGGGGCAGTAGACAGGAAGAGAGCAGTGACGTTTTAATATGGGAGATAAGAGTGAACACGTGGCTTGTGTCATGTGACCGTCTGGCTACCCCAAACAAATCACACCCCCAGTCAGTATTACCAGTCAGTCAGTGTTGCCAGTATATCAGTGTTGTCAGTATTACCACCACCACCCTGTCTCCTATTCCACCTCTCTATCACCTTCTCCCTGTCCCACCTTTCCTTCTATTTTCTTCTCCCTGTTCCTCCTTTCCTTCTATTTTCTTCTCCCTGTTCCTCCTTTCCTTCTATCACCTTCTCCCTGTTCCTCCTTTCCTTCTATTTTCTTCTCCCTGTTCCTCCTTTCTTTCTATCACATTTTCCCTTTCCCACCTTTCTTTCTATCACATTCTCCCTGTTCCTCCTCTCTTTCTATCACATTTTCCCTTTCCCACCTTTCCTTCTATCACATTTTCCCTTTCCCACCTTTCTCTCTATCACCTTTTCCCTCCCTCATCCTCCAAGAAAGAGTAATAGATAAAAAAAGAAAAAGGAGGGGAAGGAGTAAGCAGAAAAAGTAATAGATAAAAAAAAAGGGGGGGGGAGGGAGAGACAGGTGAAGGAAGGAAAGCTTATATAATTATCTTCCCAAAATTACCTCCCCCCCCTCTCAAAAAAAAAAAAAAAAAAAAAAAAAACTACAATTATACCCTCCTCCTCCTCCCCATATTTAATCAAACGTTTGTCCATTAGTGTACAGACACGGTCAAAAGTCCAGCACCGGATGAGTGAGTGAGTGAATGAGTGTGAGAGAGAGTGAATGAGTGAATGAATGAACGAGTATGAGTGTGAATGAGTGAATGAGTGAATGAATGAGTGTGTAAATATTATGAATCAGTAATACACACATCAATAAAAGCTAATATTAAGTTTAGAACCAATTTTTTTCCCCCGAGTCCTTCTCCTCTTCCTCTTCCTCTCTTTCTTCTTCCTTCTCTTTACATTTTCCCTCCCTCCTCCTCTTCCTCTTCTTCCTCTCTTTCTTCTTCTTCTCTATAATATACTCTCCCTTCCTTCCTCCCTCCCTCTCTCCCTTCCATTCCTCTCTCCGTTCCTTCCTTCTCATATCCCTCCTATTTCCTCTCTTGCCTGCCTCCCCCCCGCTCCCCCCCCGCCCCCCAACAACCCCCCACTGTGACCCGGGCCCGCCACAGCGACAGATACACAATAGCGACGCGGGGGGGTATCTTTTGAAGGGGGGGGGGTATACGAAACATGGGTTGAGGGGAGGGGGAGTGGGGGAGAGGGGCACGGGAAACTAACTCCGGGGTTGGTTGGGGGGAGAGGGGAGAGGAGGAGGAATGGGGGGGGGGGTTGAGGGGGGAGTAGGAGAGGGGGTACAATAAATGGAGAGACAAGGAATACAAAAGGAGGGAAGGAAGGAAGCTTAAACGTGAATAAATGAGTGTATAGAGAAGAAGGAAGGAAGGAGGGGAGGAGGGAAGGAAGGAAGGAGGGGAGGAGGGAAGGAAGGAAGAGGAGAGAAATAATGTAGAGGGGGGAAAATGAGTGGAGGAAAGAAGAAGGAATGAAGGAAAGAAAGAAGGAAGTAAGGAAGGAGGAAGAAATGATGGATGGAAGGAGGGAAGGAAGAAAAGAATGAAAGAAAGAAGGAAGTAAGGAAGGAGGAAAGAAATGATGGATGGAAGGCGGGAAGAAAGAAAGAAGGAAGGAAAGAAGGCAGAGGGAAGGAATGATGGATGGAAGGAAAGAAGGAAGGAAGGAGAAAGAAGTGAGATAAGGGATATCTATGCTTAAAAAATGAGTGGAAAGAGAGAGAGAGAGAAAAAAAAAATGTGTGTGTGTATGTGTGTTTGTGAGAGAAGATAGAAAGAGTGTGTGTATGTATGTATGTATGTGAGGAGTGAGTGTGTGTATGTGAGAGAGTGAGTGTGTGTATGTGAGAGAGTGAATGTGTGTATGTGAGAGAGATAAAA
>JAWZYT010004759.1:0-15000 GCA_034508575.1 Petrolisthes manimaculis
ACCTCCGCTGACCCTCCCGGCTAAGTTTACCCGTGTCATCCCCTTCACTACTACCACTGCCTCAACTACCATCCTACCACAACTACCACACCTACAACTAACCACACCTATATACTGTAACCTTGCATCATCACCTTTGCCACTACCACTACCTTGTATCAGTATACTCGCTACTGTCTCTATCACACTGACACTACTACTATCACCACCACTACGACCACCATTACAACCACCATTACAACATGTCATCACTACTACAACAATCCCTTATCCCCCCCCCCACTCCTCCTCATCATACTTTTTCACCATACCACACCTGTCTAGTCCTACCACAACCATTACCACACCAGTATGACCCTACCACCATCACATCCATCTACAGTAATGCTAACTCTATTATTATATCCTTCATCTGAGGAGAATTTTAGGATATACTTATTCATCCTCCAAAATAAAAATAAAAATGAAGGTGTCGTTGCATTTTCACCAATACAAGAACATTTTGCATAACTGAGGACAAAGCTTAGGACAGTGTTGGTAAATCTGGAGCAATTGATTCCTTCAGATCATTCCAAGCAACAGGAAACCATTATTTTTGTTAATGTTGTCCTGTTTCTTGACATATCTTGGAGGAATCAAAGCTCTCTTATGTGCCAAACGTATAATATTACCTCCTTAATTCACCTTTATGCAATACTTGATTACGCTTGACTGATACGTAATACATTAACCAACAGAATATTATTTCCAGATTAAAGGTTTCATTCGTAATTCATATAAATTATCATGTCAAAATATTACTACTACTTAACAAATCCCTTACCAATTTCCTCCTGGAGTTTTTCTAAATCTATATAAATTATCTTTTTTTTTTTTTTTTTCCCGCATAGCGCCCCTTTCTAATTTTCTTCTGGTCGTCAGAATTGGCCGGAGGGACTGACTGGTGAGTAGGGAGGGAGCTTCCATGGTTACCCATTTTGGTGTGTGTGTGTGTGTGTGTGTGTGTGTGTGTGTGTGTGTGTGTGTGTGTGTGTGTGTGTGTGTGTGTGTGTGTGTGTGTGTGTGTGTGTGTGTGTGTGTGTGTGTGTGTGTGTGTGTGTGTGTGTGTGTGTGTGTGTGTGTGTGTGTGTGTGTGTGTGTGTGTGTGTGTGTGTGTGTGTGTGTGTGTGTGTGTGTGTGTGTGTGTGTGTGTGTGTGTGTGTGTGTGTGTGTGTGTGTGTGTGTGTGCGTGCGTGCGTGCGTGCGTGCGTGTGTGTGTGTGTGTGTGTGTGTGTGTGTGTGTGTGTGTGTGTGTGTGTGTGTGTGTGTGTGTGTGTGTGTGTGTGTGTGTGTGTGTGTGTGTGTGTGTGTGTGTGTGTGTGTGTGTGTGTGTGTGTGTGTGTGTGTGTGTGTGTGTGTGTGTGTGTGTGTGTGTGTGTGTGTGTGTGTGTGTGTGTGTGTGTGTGTGTGTGTGTGTGTGTGTGTGTGTGTGTGTGTGTGTGTGTGTGTGTGTGTGTGTGTGTGTGTGTGTGTGTGTGTGTGTGTGTGTGTGTGTGTGCGTGCGTGCGTGTGTGTGTGTGTGTGTGTGTGTGTGTGTGTATTCATAGATAGATTTAAGTTAATGCTTGTGATGACTCTTCGGAGCATTAATATGGACAATAAAGGCTTAATTAAGGGGATAATAAAGTGTTGACAAAATAGGACTTCTTATTTCTATCCTCCTCCACATATACTGTAACAAAACTACAGTGCATTTTCTTTTTATATAATATCCAAGCGAAAATGTACCGATGCCCTTCTAGGCAATGCAATATCACCATAAATACACTTCTCGCGTACATTCCTGTGTGTTTAAGATGCAGATAAGAGTCTAGTTAGGTAAGTTTTTGGTGTACAGTAGTTTGACTTGGATTGCATTATACAGTATTTATCGATAGAACCAAAACTTTCTATAATGAAGCCGAATCAATTTGACAAGGTTTAAAAAATTGAGTATAATCCTATCCAAGTAAGAGCCAACCAAATAAACAAACAAACAACAAACCTTTCGACCTCAAAATCCAAACATTTCAATAATGGAGTCTGTACATTTTTGTCAGGTTAAAAAAAATGGAGTACAATGTAATCCAAGCAATAGCCAAGCAAGCAAGCAAGCAAGCAATCTGTCGTCCTCATCTTCATATATCTCCATCAGTAGCCTGACTGGGAATATAATGCCTGTTTTTAGTTTATCTTCATTTGTAAGTGTATAGTTTAATACTACTTTGCTCCTCTTTATGTCTCATTATTCTACATTATTGCTCGTTACTCCCTGTTTCATCATCATTTTTCATTACTCCTCCATTCACTTCAAGGGGATAATTTGTTTTGGGCACACTGGAGGCTATACACTCCTCCAAACCTATACCAGATAACAGACTCCCTCACGATACGTGTGTGGAACCCGTTTTGTTGGAGTGTACAGAGAGCTATGTAGGCTCCAAGACGCAGACAACAACAAAATGAGCTTTTTAATGTACCTGTGTGATACTCTCTCATCGCATCCCATTCTTTCTCTACAGCATCTCATCTCCCTCACCCCTCATCTCCCTCACCCCTTATCACCCCCACCCCTCATCTCCCCCACCCCTCATCACCCCCACCCCTCATCACCCCCACCCTTCATCTCCCTCACCCCTCATCTCCCCCACCCCTCATCACCCCCACCCCTCATCTCACCCACCCCTCATCTCCCCCACCTATCATCACCCCCACCCCTCATCACCCCCACCCCTCATCACCCTCACCCCTCATCACCCCTCTCATCTTCATTGTCCTGTAATATGCTCTGCGCCCTTCATTATTATTTTGGCTCTCCTCTCCCTCCTCTCCCCCCTGGCTCCCTTTTCACTCAGCTTTTCCAATTAAGAGTCTCTCCCTGCCATTCATTTTTCGTTTATAACATCCCTTTATTTTTTACTTTCTTTCTTGGCTTTTTTTGTCTCCTTTTCATCGTGTCTTTTCACCTCTACTTTATCTCCTCTTATTATATTATTATCTTCACTTTTATCATTCGTGTCTCTCACCATTACTCTTATTCTTCATCTCGTTCTCTCCCCCCTAGTTACCCCTTTCAAATCCCTCAGCTTTTCTTTCCCTCCCTTCTCACATCTCCTCTCTCTCTCTTCCTTCAACCCTTTCATATTTCCTTCCTTCTCTTTCTCTTAGAACCCTTGCCCCCCAGCAGTCTTCCCTCCTACCACCCCCTCATAAGCTCCCCCTCCCCATTTACATACCAGTACTGCCCCCACCCAGTACTTCACTCTGGGTAATTGGTAACCCCCCATGACCCCACTCCCCCCACCCCTCCGCCCCCGGGCCGCCCCCTGGGGCCTGGTGGCATGTTGGAGGAATGTGGCGGAGAGAAGAGAGAGAGAGAAAGAGAGAGAGAGAGAGAGAGAGAGTGAGAAAATTTGATATATATATATATATATATATATATATATATATATATATATATATATATATATATATATATATATATATATATATATTCCCTTCCTCTACCATTCCCCCTACTCTCCTTTTCCCTTTCTCCTCCATCCCCTTTCCGTCCTGCCTCTCCCTCCCCCTTCCTCTCCCTCACCCTTCCTCTCCCTCACCCTTCCTCTCCCTCACCCTTCCTCTCCCTCACCCTTCCTCTCCCTCACCCTTCCTCTCCCTTTATAAATTTCCAATATAATTTGTCTTCGGGCATCATAGCTATACAAGGTGCTTATTTTCTCTCCCTCTATTTTATTGTATAGCCAGGAGCCGTTGAGGGAGTGGGGGATGGAGAGGGAGGCGAGGAAAGAATGTAGAATAGGGGAAGGGGAAGAGAGGAGAGAGGGATAGGAAAGGAATGAATGGTGCAGGAAGAAAGCTGGGGAATGAGAAAGGAAGAGAAAGGAAGAAAGGGGGAGGGAATATTAAAAGAAATATGGTTAGGAAGGGAAGGAGTGAATGGACAATATAGGAGGAAAGAGGGAAGAAAGAATCGAAGGTGAAATAGGGGAGAAGGAGGGGAAGAGGGGTTGGAAAAAGAACATTGGAGAAGGGGAGGAGGAAGAGAGGGAAAGAAGGAATGAAGGAACAGAAGGAAGGAAGGAATGAAGGAACAGAAGGATGGTGAGTTACAGACGATGTTATTATACAAGTGAACAACTACAATTAACATTAAGTACACAGTTCACAACCTCTTTATTTTTTCCTTGTTAGTCAATTATAAAATTATTTCTTTTCTCTTTATCTATCTCTATCTCTATCACTGTTATTTTATCAGCCTCTCTCTATCTATCCATCTCTCTATCACTGTTATTCTATCAGTCTCTCTCTATTTATCTCTCTATCTCTCTATCACTGTTATTCAATGAGTCTCTCTCTATCTATCCATCTCTCTATCACTGTTATTCTCTCTCTCTCTCTCTCTCTCTCTCTCTCTCTCTCTCTCTCTCTCTCTCTCTCTCTCTCTCTCTCTCTCTCTCTCTCTCTCTCTCTCTCTCTCTCTCTCTCTTCGCCTGACCCCTCCAATTTAGCCTCTGACCCTCCCTGCCGCCTCAAGGGTTGACAGCAGGTGGCGAGCCGAGGGAGGTGAAGGGGAATTGGAGGGAGGGAGGGAGGGGAATGGGTGAAGAGAGGGAAGGGGAACAAAAGGGGAGAGGCTAGGGAGTAAGGGAGATGGGGAGAGAGGAAAGGGGAGAGGCTAGGGAGTAAGGGAAACGGGGAGAGAGGAAGGAAAGATGAGACAAGAGGAAAAGGGAGGAGAAAAGGGAGGGGAGAAAAGGGGAGTGGTTTGGAATGTAGAGAGACAGAGTACAAGTTACTAACTATATGCTGTTATGAAACTACACACACACACACACACACACACACACACACGCACACACACACACACACACACACACACACACACACACACACACACACACACACACACACACACACACACACACACACACACACACACACACACACACACACACTTCCTTTCTGTATTACATGAACCTCACCCCTTCCTTACACACCTCCCTATCCAACACACCCCAGACGAGAGTGGATAGGATTTCCTGCCCCTGTCCTTCCTCAGTGGAAAGATTATGGCTTATACAGTGGAAAGATTATGGTCTATGCTTACTTATTGTCTCTTTCTGCTTCTTGTTTTTCTTCTGCTTATTTTGTTATATTCTGCTTCTTTTCTTTTCTTTCTGTTTCTATTCTTTCTTTCTGCTTCTTTTGTTTTTCTTCTGCTTCTTTTCTTTTTCTTCTGTTTCTATTCTTTTTCTTCTGTTTCTATTATTTTTCTTCTGTTTCTATTCTTTTTTTTCTGTTTCTATTCTTTTTCTTCTTTTTCTATTCTTTTTTTTCTGCTTCAATTTTTTCTGCTTCTATTTTTTTTCTTCTGCTTCTTTTATTTTTCTTCTCCTTCTACTTTTTCTGCTTCTGCTTTTATTCTTTCTTTCTGCTTCTATTGTTTTACTTCTTCTTTTCTGTTTCTTCTTTCCTTTTCTTCTGTTTATTTTCATTTTCTTCTTCTATTTTTTCTTTTACTTATGCTTCTTTTTCTTCTTCTTTTGTGTTTCTTCTGCCAATTTTTTTTACCTCTTCTTCATCACATATTCTTTACTGATTTACACACAAAGTATTTGCTTAAAAAGGTACAATTCTGTTTATCATTTCGCATATTCTTTTCAGTCCATAAAGTGTTTATTTGTAAATATATTTCTTTCAGTACGGATAAATGCAAATGTTAAGGTGACAGGGGGAGAATTTATGAGAACATTGACCGCCAATAAAACATTTTCTCAGGTGTTATGTCGCATAGAAATGACATTAAATCAAAACATTATGATATACTAAAGGTGTCTGGCATCTATCTACCCTTCTAACCCCCAAACCTGGATGACGATGTGACGTGGATCAGCGAAAAACGATGCTCCAGTTCACGTATAAGAATGATGATATATATATGGAGGATAAAGCGGGCATAATATATTGTGGCAAATGAGGCCCATTGACACACGCCCTGCAGGGAGAGAGAAGAGGGAGTGTGATCCATATATCATGTAACCATCACAACATTACCTTTGTGTGTGTGTGTGTGTGTGTGTGTGTGTGCGTGCGTGCGTGTGTGCGTATGTGTGTTTGAGTGTACGTGCGTGTGTGTGTATTTACGTGTGTGTGTGTATGTGTGTTTAAGTGTACGTGCGTGTGTATATTTGCGTGCGCATATGTGTGTGTGTGTGTGTGTGTTGTACGTGTGTATGTGTGTGTGCCTGTGTGTGTGTACGTTACCATCAAATCCTCATGTTGCACTTATTTGTCAACATGAAATGCACGCCTCATGAATATTTACCATTGTAGGTCCGTAACAAGAGAGGGTGCAATATATTTGTATTAGCACGAAAGGGACAAAACGTCGTATGCAAATGGGGGTCAGCCGTCCTCTACCCTTCACCTTGGCTGGCAGGGCGTCGCTCAAGTACAATTTCTTCTTGCTCGGTGTCACCCAACATTATTCGCGGTGAAAGTCGTGGAGGAGGGAGGGGGGGGGGGGGTCCCACTACCTCCACCTCCACCCACCACCACCACCTCAGGTCAGCAGGGGTCACTGTTACGCTAATTGGGGTCAACCTTATCAGCACCTCGATTGTTGTGATAATTAAGGCAGATGGAGTTAAAAAAAAAAATAGTATATGACGGTGATGACATTCACATTATTATACCTCAGGCATTCCTTGGTCATTAATGGTTGCCAGTTCATCGTTAAGTAGGTTTTGTATGGAAGAAAAGACCTGATTTAAACTATGACAATGGCCGGTACGATGTCTACATGTATTGTCTAGGGAGTTATTGCTAATAGAGAAGTCCTTACCTGGCCCTTAAATAGATAATTTTGATACTTACGTTAGGTGATGCTATAGTAAAATGTACTGCTTGGTAGTACCAGTTCCAATGAACTTATTAGTGTTTCGATTCTAAGTTTTCATCGATACTCGTGGCTGATAATATATATTGTATGGGAACACGTATTAGAATTTGTTATGGTCTAATTCTTAAGTAATATATATGCAAACTTGGTTGGGAAAAGTAGCTCTTTCCTCTCACATTAGTGATCTCTATGACAGTCATGGCTTGGGGTCAAAAGAATCCAACTGTTATGCTGTATATACATAATTTATATATATATATATTTTTTTTTTTTCTGAAGAAATCCATTTTTCTCCTGTGGTGTGTTTTTCCATTACTGTGAGTGAGAGAATGGGTGGTGGTCTCCTTTCATATTTTCCCGGTAGAGATTTAAATGTTTTCCGGTTTCCTTTCCTAAATCTGCGTCGAGTAAGAACCTGGCACCATGAAAGTGGGATGCTGTTTTTCTCAGTTGTTCTGCTCCGAAAGAATAGCAAGGAAAAGTTTAGAGTCTGTGTGGCAGGGAGTGGAGGGCGTGAGTTGAGGCTCCAGCATATTATATATATATATCCTGGACTCATTCGCCAGGTGTGGTCGATCTGAGGACGATTTGATTTATTCCATAGAGAATTATTATACGCTGGTTTACTTAGGTTCGGTGAGGTGAGTTTAGGGTAGGATAGTTTACGTTAGGTTAGGTTAGGGTAGGGTAGGTTAGGTTAGGGTAGGTTAGTTTACGTTAGGATAGGTTAGGGTAAGTTAGTTTGAGTATGTAAAGCAAGTTGAATTGAATGATGAGAGGTATGTTAGATTCTGGTATTTTTTTAGGTGAAGTTAGATTAAATTTGGTTAGGTATGAATTGGTTACATGAAGAAAGTTTGCTTAGATTTGGAGAGAAGTAGGTTGGGTTACTGTAGATTGATATAGGTATGGTTAGTTTGGTGAGAAGTAATTTTTATAAGATTAGAATAGGAGAGACAAGGTTGGTTTGATTGAAAAAGAAGTAAAAATTTGGTTACACACAGATATCCTGAAAAGAGAAAATGTAGCTCACGGTTCTCCAAGCTAAGCCAAGCCAAGCTAAGCCATACCAAGCCAAGCCAAACTCAACAAACCAAACCAAGCCAATCTAATCCAAGCCATGCTAACCCAAGCCATGCCTAGGCAAGCCAAGACAAACCCAAACAAATCAAACCAAACAAAGCCAATCTAATCCAAACCAGGCCAAGCCAAACTAACCCATGCCAAGGCAATCTAACCCAAGCCAAGCCAAGCCAAGCCTAGCCAAGCCAAGCCAAACCAAGCCACACCAAGCCAAGCCAAACCAAGCCACACCAAGCCAAGCCAAACCAAGCCAAGTCAACCAAATGAAACCATGCCAAACTAAGCCAAGCCAAACGAAGCCAAGCCAAGCACACTTTGGGAATATACAAGGTGGATGGATGACTGTTCTCCCAGGCGACACCCCCGCCCCACTACACAAATTTGGCCATCACACCCATCGTGCCTGTGTTGCCGTGGCCAGGCTCACCATCACGTCACGGACACACACCACCTTATGGGGAACTAACTCTGGACTCCTTCCCAAGCTTATGAGTCAAGGGATTAATGTGTGTGCTTATGAGTCGAGTGTCAAAACATTGTATAAAATATAACAATAACAACAGCAAAAATCATACAAATAATGTTCACTTATTAATATCGTGATACCGGTAGCATTTTTCCTAGCCAGATGTGAACTTCAAAAAATTATTATACCTGCACTATTCCTGACCCACCAACCCAACCCTAGGCTTTCAAATCAAAACTTTCTTCTATTAATGTGATATGGAGTATTATAACATACATTGAATTAATTCGTATATGTGTAGGAGGAAATATATGTACACATTTCACATCTTAAAATAATAATAATAATAATAAATCCTTCGAAAAGAACATTGTAATCTCTATAAGATAAATCTAATGCAGTGAGTGTGAGTTGAGAGGGGACACGTCCGAGTCAGAGAATGGCCATCAGTGGTGGTAATAAACACATCAGTGAACCAAGAGCCGCTCCCACTGACCTCACCAGTGTGGCCCTTCCCTTCACACACACACACCTTACCTCACCTCGGCTATACTGGGTGTCACTAGGCCATATTATTATTATTATTATTATTATTTCCTCTATCCTTTGGTCAGTTGTTAGTTTTTGCTCTAAAGTCTATTGCCATAACTATTCTTGTTTGGGATGCTTCGATCTTTTATTTTTATTGTATCTTCCAACAAGCAGAGGCAGACATATAAATAACAAAAGGAACAATAAGTATGCTAAATAACTCTTTAGTCACCATTTTTTTCTCCATTTTCCACCACATCTTAAGCTCCTCCATCACTTAGTTGTATCCTTCTTCTTTTTGGTGGGATGCTTTGCTCTCTCTATATATATTTATATGTCAAAATGTGAGAACATGGTCTAATAGGCAAATACATAAACACCACAAGGACGTTCGGTTTGTTTCAGTTTGATAATCTTTCGTAATCCCAATCTTTTTCTCCACCATATTTCTGTCGCAATCCCACAACCCACCACCCTCACCTCCGACTCCTCAACTCTCACCCCCACTCCTCAAATCTCACCCCCACACCCACCCTCAACACAACACCCACCTACCTTCACCATACCCCTGCCTCCAACCCCACCTCTATCTCTACCTTCACCCCCAAATCTACCCTCACCCCTACATCCGTCTCCCTCCCTCCCTCCCTCGACCTTTGCCTCAACCTTTCCCGATAAGATCCCCCAAATTGAAGGATTGCACATGTGATAAGTCTCAATGCCTCGATAAACCGCACACCAATAAAACTAAGCATATTCATTGACATACAAATGTCAAGCGATTTCCCCAAAGGTTTGGAAAGTTTTACCACCCCAAAGATTTAGCTGGGCGAGATTTGAGGCCATCGGGTTGCTTATCATCCAATCCAATGTTACAGGAACGTTTATAAAGTTTGGCTACAACGATCAGAGACCTTCTTCTTACTAGAGGAGTGGCAGATCAACCACTCAGGCAAAATATCTCATACGACACACCTTCTCTTAAAACTGTGGAGCAGCATAGAAATACTGATTTATAATTTCGGGAGAATATAGTGGTATAAAGCAGTTTCCTGTGGTTGCTTGATCGATACGTCAATTCTGTTCTAAATCTCAAGTCGTGGAGAACGGAAATTGAGAACGTTTGAATTCGCACCTTAATTAAACACTTCAGAGATGAATTCCTTCGATTTGATCAATTTTCTGGAAGTTGGTAAAATGATTAATGGTACTATTTCGTGTTACTGTGTGTACTGCAATTCAACATTTTTTCTGTTAAGAGAGCTTTTACTTGTGTGTGTGTGTGCGTGAGTGCTAGGGCATTGGGATCAAGGCGGCTGTTGGTGTAAACGCTCTTCGCATCTGTGTCTGTATGTGTGTGTGAATGTATATGTGTTTACTTGCGTGTACGTCCATGATCAAGGTGAGTGTAGGTGTAGGCGCCCGTGGGTATAGAGGTGTTTGTGTGTGTGTAACCTTGGCATGTAGGTGAAGGAGAGAGAGGGTGGGTAACTGTGCCTGACCTCCCCCGGGGTAACCAATGGAAAATATATCTTGTGTTTGTTACTGGCTGGGGAGAAGTGTGTAGAAGAAATATTTCTGCCTCTCTTTGCTTTATATTTATATGTTGTTTATTTGTTTATTTATGTGTGTATTCTGAGAGGGCGTATTTGTGATGGTTGAGTTAGAATATAATTTTAACTTGTAGTTTGCATATGTGAAGGGTGATGATGAGACTGGTGTTGTGAAAACATTGAAGGTGTGTGTGTGTCATTCTGTCTGAGCTCATATGTTTGTCTTTTTTGGTTGTGTTGAGTCTGTAAAATCTCGTTCTCACGAAACGAAGGAGACTTTGTTGGATTATATATAAATTGTAGGCTATTGTATATACATATGATAATAATTATTTTTATTATAATAATTATTTTTATTTTATCATTATTATTGCTGTTGTTTATGTTAGTATTATGGTTATTATTATTCTATTTTTATTCTAAATTATTAATGTTATTTTTTTTACTATTATATTATTATTATTATTATTATTACTATTATATTATTATTATTATTATTATTATTATTATTATTATTATTATTATTATTATTATTATTATTATTATTATTATTATTATTATTATTATTATTATTATTATTATTATTATTATTATTATTATTATTATTATTATTATTATTATTATTATTATTATTATTATTATTATTATTATTATTATTATTATTATTATTATTATTATTATTATTAGGGTGCCCAGTAGCGTTGTGGTAAAACGCTCGCATATCATTCAAGAGGTCTATTAATAGCTTTTATGTTTCTTATAAACTGATGACGATGACGATGATGATGCATAGTATGAGAATATAGTGATGACGTGAGGTGAGTGAGTGAGTGAGTGAGTGACTGCCAGGAAGGAAGGGAGAGAGGAAGGAAGGAAGGGAGAGAGGGTGGGAGGGTGACGGGGACAAACGCTGGCATTACCCTCATATATATTTTGTGGGTTTGTGTTCAAGCGTGGGGAGGGAGGGTATCAAGTGTCACCCCCGCCCCGCCCCGCCCCGCCCTGCCCTCAACCCCTGTACCCTGCCACGCCCTATATAGAACATAAACCCCTTCCTCTTCCCTATTCCTTCTTCTCTTTCCCCTTCCACTTCTCCTTCCTCTTCTCCTTCTCCTTCCTCTTCTCCTTCCCCTTCTCCTTCCTCTTCTCCTCATCCTTCCCTTTCTCCTTCCTCTTCTCCTTCACCTTCTCCTTCTTCCCTTTCCTTTCCTTTTCTCCTTCTCCTTCCCTTTCCTCTTCTCCTTCCTCTTCCCTATTCCCTCTTCTCCTTCCTCTTCCCTATTCCCTCTTCTCCTTCTTCTCCTTCTAGCTTGACTCGTCCATCATGTGCCTTTCTCTCAATGGCTAACTGTTTGTTTATCTTCGTGTTTTTATTCTGCATTAGTATGTATATTTAATAATTGAGAGAGAAAGAGAGAGAAAGAGAAAGAGAAAAAGAAAGAGAGAGAGAGAGAGAGAGAGAGAGAGAGAGAGAGAGAGAGAGAGAGAGAGAGAGAGAGAGAGAGAGAGAGTCAGAGAGAAATAATAAAAAAATAAGAGAGACAAAATAGTTAGGTAAAATGTGATTGTATATTATTCTTTCGTTTTTATATTTTTCCTCTCTGCATTTTCTCCTTTTAGCCTCGTCCTCACTACTTAGTATGTGTTTGTCGAAGCTGCTGAAAAATCATCGTTGTCTCCTTCGCCAGTGTGTGTGTGTGTTGTTGTTGTTTTTTGTTATTGTTTTTGCTGTGTGTGCGTGCGTGTGTGTATGTGTGTGCTTGTGTGCGTGCTTTCTATCTCTGCTTTTGCCATTTCTTCTCTCTTTTTTCCGTCTCCTCAATTTTACCTTGTCCTCGACTTTCGCTTGATCTCTGGTATTCATTTGTGTGTGTGTATGTGTGTGTGTGTGTGTATGTGTGTATACGTGTGTGTGTATGTGTGTACGTGGGTGTGTATGTGTGTACGTGGGTGTGTATGTGTGTACGTGGGTGTGTATGTGTGTACGTGGGTGTGTATGTGTGTACGTGGGTGTGTATGTGTGAGTTTGTGTACGTGGGTGTGTATGTGTGTACGTGGGTGTGTATGTGTGTGTTTGTGCTTGTGTGCGTGTGTGGTTGTGTGTGTGTGTGTTTGAGCAATTTGCCTTTCCTGTTTACATTTGATTATTCTTTTCCTTCGTGTCGTATCTCTGTTTACTTACTCTCTTCGCCTTTTCCTATTCTATTATTTTACATTTCTACAACTTTTGATTAACCTTATAATGTTTCTGACGTTTTCAATTATTTTTTATGAAAGGCACATTCAGATAATTCACTTCTAAGAGTAAATTATAGTGCTACATATTCCTCCAAAATGTCCCATAAAGCAATTTCTCTATTAGTTACAGTGACGTCGTCTGTTTCCTGGTAATGTTTGGAGGAATCACTAAAGCTCTATAATTTACCTACAAGAAATTCACCTACAGTCTACAATTTTTAGTATGCAATTAATCTCTCTCTCTCTCTTTCTCTTTCTCTTTCTCTCTCACTCTTTCTCTTTCTCTTTCTATCTATTTCTCTTTCTCTTTCTCTTTCTCTCTCTCTCCCCTTCGTCATAATTATCTTTACCGTCCCACTTCTCTTTCCAACTTACGTAATCTCTCTACACTCACAGTCATAATTTTTTTCCCCGTGTGTGTGGCTCTTGGCTGGCTGGTCCTTTTATTTGACGTGGCCTCTTGTTTGTTTACACAGCGTCCCGAGGCGTTGGTGACGACCTTGACGGATGACTTCGCTTCACACCCAGCCCACCTTCTCTTCCCGTCTCTCTCTCTCTCCCTCTCTCTCTCTCTCTCTCTCTCTCTCTCTCTCTCTCTCTCTCTCTCTCTCTCTTGGGGTTGTTCGTCATCATTACTATAATCATCCACTATCACCATCATTATCATCACTATTATCATCATTCATTCACCATCAGTGCTTAGGGATTAGTTATGTTTATCATTTCCCTATCTTTTTTTTTCAGGGAGTGAGTAGGTCAGTCAGGTTACATTATAAGTTACGTTAAGGAAGGACAATTTGTTTAATTTACATAATTTATTTTCCAGGAGAGGGTAAAAAATTCCTTTAGATTTTATTTTAGTAAAAATAAATTTCATTAGTTCATTTTCTCTAGGAATGAGTAATTTGGTGAGATTTGATTATATTTGGTTAGGTTAATTAAAATATGTAAGACTGCTTATTAAATATTTCCCAGAGAGAGGGTGCCAGTGAGATTCGATTATATGAGGTTAGGCTGTGATAAGAAAATTTGTCAAGTTTATCTTGATTTTGATCGAGGAGAGAGTAGGCTGGTAATGGAAACTCTAAGGGTCGTACCTGCGAGATTACACTGTACAACAAAAGTACCCAAGGTTGTCAGACGATGATAATACTTATGTTGATGAGCCACCTCCAGCAGACGTCCACTTACCACTGATATACGTTGGTGTGGGTGAAGAACCAGCTTGTTATCGTAGACGAGTATAATTATCATAATTAAAACACTCCACACTTCATCGGTGTCAAATTTATCCACGCAGTATTGGCAGCAAGCAACCAGTGTTTGGTTTTTGTTTTATTTGGTCGCATTTGTGGATGAGTTTTTTTTTTAAAGTATTCGATGATTGACATAATGGGTGACACGGGATGGAGGTGTTTTCGTTTCCATCTTATATCCATTCATTATGATGGATTATTTTTAGTGGACATGTCGTGTTCCTCTAATGATGTTATAGCCAATCTCGGATTCTTTATAGTCACGTGTGATATTTAGTAACTTGAAAACATTATATATTTTGGGAAATTAGCTAGGAATATAAAGTGGAATATAAGCCAGGCATGTTTATGATCTTCGTTTTATGGACATGGAAAAATGCATGAATATTCCCGGTTTGATTTTATTACCAAAAGTGGCTTCGGGTACAGGCCATCGTAATAGAGAGAGATAGTAAGCTTATGTGATCCATCAGTTCGGCTCCTTTGCATGGTAAATTTTAAGCCCAAGTTACCGTATTTAGCGAGCCCTCCTGACGTAGCATAATCCCCAGGCAGCTCAGAGAATTACGAGGCTCAATAAATCACGAGCTACATTTCCCCGGGATCTGCTCACCTTGGCTCTCAGAAGCTGCTATACACCGCTGCAACTTTATTTATTTTCTCCAGGGAGGGAATCACGTGAAATTTATGGTTGAGGGGGAGGGTGGCGGGACTGGGGCCATCTAGGCAGTTTGTCAAAGATGACCATCGCATTTGGACAGCTCGTAAACCCGACCCTGGGCTTCCTTATCTTCACGACGATGGCATAGAGGAAGGCAGGCAGGCAGGCAGGTAGGTAGGTAGGCAGGCAGGCAGGCAGGCAGGCAGGCAGGCAGGTAGGTAGGTAGGTAGGTAGGCAGGCAGGCAGGCAGGCAGGCAGGCAGGCAGGCAGGCAGGCAGGCAGGCAGG